>JAVTVY010040719.1:0-190621 GCA_036873755.1 Hanleya hanleyi | reverse complement strand
CGTATCGACTGCCAGGTAAAAGTTCCATATTTACTGCAGAAGCAAAAGCTCTATTATCAGCTTTAGAAGGTATAACTTAGAACTTCACGAAGGTAGAACTTCACGAGTTCAAAAAAACGGTTGGTTATACTCACCTGAACAGTCATAAACGTTTCGACCAGGCCATGATTAGACGATGTAGGATCGGTCACACACGATTTACTCATGAATATTTACTAAAACAGGAGCCGATTCCAAGGTGTATACCTAGCCATGAAGATCTCACGGTGAAACATATTCTCATAGACTGCATAGATTTTAAGACTGTAAGAGATACTTTTATCGAGCGGCTACGCTGGAGGATCTTTTTAGCAGAGTGAAAGAGGATTGTATTTTAGGTTATTTGAGAGAGATTGGTTTGTTGTACAAATTTTAATGTTTGTACCTGTTTTAACGCATTAGTTTACCGAGTTTTTGAATTGATTACTTATAACTTTGTTTGATCGTCGCTATATAGCTGAAATATTGCTGAATGCGACGTTAAACCTTATTTCTCTCTCTCTCTCTCTCTCTCGTTACAATTGATTATTCGTATCTCGACCCCAATTAATCGACTTAACCAATTAACATTGGTAACAAGCCCCTGTGAGATGGTATGATGTGCATGTCTCCTTAAAGTTGTGAATACAGTATAAGGAAACTAAAATTTCAGTCTTTTGACTTATTCAATGAAAGCAAATATGTACCCCTTGCATTGCAAAATTTACAGTACTGCATGCATTTAAAAATACCCTTTTCTCCAAATTTCTACTTTCACAGTTCAGTTAATGTCATAGCATGCCTATCTTGTTACATGTACATGCACAGTGATCACTCTAATCATTCAAGCTCTCCCAATTTTGGGGATAAAATTCAGTTGGTGGTTCTAATATATTTGATCACCCTTTACAATCACTGAAAAACAGAGAAATATTGGATTATATGCATGATTTTGAACCATTTTGTCAACTTCCTGTCATAATAAATTTGATCTCCCCCAGATTTTATGATGGAAAATTTCATTTTCTCTGATTGAATTTATTAGATTACCATACATGTATGCTACAACCAGTCTAACACAGATTAAACTTATCTTTCTTCTGTCTCGCATATAACTGGGATCATGGAATCAAGTTTATTTTTTATCTTAGCCAGATTGTTGTGCCATATGCATGTACCTTCATGCGGTGTATACACTGTCTGTGGACGGTGTGGTGTGGAATTAGGGTTTCGGATGTTGAACAACCAACCTCCCATTATCATTGTACAGCTGATTTGCCACAGGTTTCAACTGGAACATATCTCCACATAAAATAACCTGAATACCCGAAAAAAAGAAAAATCGCATGTGTCCAACTATAGTTTATATGTAACAAAAATTTACATTCCAATTTGTGATTGGTGGGCGTTGCTTGTAGATTCAGGGTAAATTATAATAATAATAAAGGATGTGCTATCTTATTTAATGTACATCGTGTAATCTATCATATTTATATTCATATGAGCTTAAATAACAAATTAAAGCACATTTGGAGGAATGATTAAAGATTATAAATCAAACAGATAAATATTACATGTACATAAGATTGATTGTTAACATGCCCTTGCCATATTCACCATGATATCAATATATAAATAAATTGAACCCAAATGGTTTAACAAATAATATTGTACCAGAAAGACGTAAACCGGTACTTCTGTATTTTATGTATGGTACTCGGCTTTAAATAAGCTTCCGTCACATTGAAATACCATGTTTGGATTTCTCTAATAAAGAACAATTCAGCCCTAATATATAAAGTTGTATAACTTGTGTAAAACGCTTGTGAATCCAGTGTCCGATATACTTGCTCATGATTACAGTTATCGCCTGATCGCCTCTGCACAGTAATGCATTTTATAACCAGACAAAATTATCAAAGACAAATCAGGGACATCCTAAATGTATAGAGGTTTATGGTATTCAGCTAACTCACCACCAAATGAAAGAAGATCCCTTCTCACATCCTTGGTAACTGCCTGTACTTGGTCAAAAATGGCCTTGGACATCATGGATATTTCATCTATGATGAGGCAGTTCAGTTGTGAAATCCTCTTCTTGATGTGTGTATAATCATCATGATTGTCCATCAAATTTGCAAGTTCCGCATTGGTATATTTCCCATCCATCATCCCTATGAAACTGTGTATGTGTGACACCAGGCAATGAACTCGCCGATATGCCCGTTGTGGCTGTAAGGGTAACATTCTTTCCCTATTGTTTTAAAAGATTTGCCAGTTTTCTTATTTTTCCAGTAAATGTGTAAATGTGCCAGCCCCTGGATAATAACATTGTGTCCTGTGAGACAGGCAGTATCAGCTTGCATGCTCTCGTCTTCCGCCATTTTGGTCTCAAGTCAGCTGATACCAGCGAGTAAATGGACTTTTTTGCACAGAGAGGCCAGATCGGGAAAAGATAAAGTAAGATATATGCATTTTAACCATATCTCCATCTGTTCAAAGGGAAGTTCACTCGATTTTCGAAGACAAGGGGATATAAAACCAGAGTTTTGTGAGCGTGGTGAGGCGACGGCTTCGACTTGATTGTTCTCCCGTCTCCATTTATTCCTTATCTCGACCCCCTATAATCAACCTAATTAACAACGGTAGCGAATAACTGTGTACCGAAACTTTAATTCTCTCTCTCACTTGTTCGTTCCAAACATGATTATGGCTCTATTGTTTACAACTGTGCAAGCAAGTCAAACTTGGCAAAGCTATATCCCCTACTACACTACAAAAAAAGATACAAAAAGAGTAATAAAATAGACTTCAGCCAAAAATGAGCCAAAGTCGTAAATTTCTGTTGCATAGAGCCATTATAAAGGGTGGAACGCAAGAGGCTCGTTTGCCCGCCTACGATTAATGCACGGATTACAACGCATATAAGGGAAGTGGAAAGAGGTGCCCACATACTGACAGAGGCACATGACCTCACAGTATAGTCTTCTGGTTAACTTATCCTAAAGCAAATACCAAGAATCTAACGATTCGTGATATGTGTTGTATCTCAGGTACGCCTTTATTGTACCTGTTCATGTGGCAACTTGGATGACATGACCACACGGCCCCTAGCACCGGCATCAGCGGTATTAGATACAAATCTAGAGAGCTATGATAGAAATGCTCTGACAACTGGAATATTGGTAATTGGTGAGCTGTGTCGCTGTGACAACTCGTACATTGGTGATTACGCACAACTCCAGCAAAAAATACGATTTGATCATTTTAATACCAGGTGTGGATATTGGTTTGGAGATTCAAGTGCATCACTACCGAATAATTACTGGCTCCGAGCTTTGTGACCATGATCCAAAGGCGATCCACAAAGAGTCAGGATGCCTCAACAAACCGAGAATGGAAACAAGACAAAACTGGATCAGGACGCCATCACTTGTCCACCAGTCAGGTGTATGGTGTATGTATGCCTCATATTTGGCTCAGCAGCCAAAAGCCCCCAAAAAAATTCTTGAATGATGATCCATAAAGTCATCACTAATCCAACCGGGTAACAATTTTGGATCACACCAACCGTCATCCATTGTTTAGCCATACAACAAATACCACTGATCCAGAAGTGTCTCCATTCTGCATCAAAACCTTGGCACTGTCCTGCATACCTCAACTACTGAAATAAATGCATGTATATGATCTCATGCTCATTTTATTGTAATGTGAAACAAATACCGAAATAAATTATAATGATCATATAAAAATAAACAGAAATACATTAACATGTAATATTCAATTAGATTTTGATTCCAAAATAACATTCATTTAAGGCAAATAACATTTTCAACATGAACCCAATTTGTATAATGTCTAGGATGCAATAATAAACAAATACATTACTAACTCTAATTAATATTGCTGGCAGAACATAGAATTATCATGATTTTTGATGTTAAAGTAGCATTCATATGAAGCAAATTACATTTCCAGTATTAAATCAATCCTGCCATTACATGGTCATGATGTAATAAAGAGAAATAAGACAAGATTACCGCAGATTGCTAAATGATGTACCCCTTTCCAGGATGTTTCACACTCCATGGGCTTAGCTGTAAAGGAGTATATTACAATGCAAAACTTTGAAGTGGTGTGTGATTACAGTATCTGCAAAATGATGGAACAAAACTAGATATACATGTAGGGAAGTGAAAAACCACAATATGAGCACGGTTGTGTCCCTAAGTTCTGTAATATCAACCATCAACGAGGCACCCATCACACCCAGCCACGGAAATATTGACAGAAAAAGACTGTTGAATGAGATGGTTCTCGAAAAGCAAGCTTATGTACGAATTTTAGAATCCTAAATGCAAGCCACTGGGGATACTGACCAGACAAGAAGACCTCAGGGTCTATCAGACCGATGAAGAGACCTGATCAATTACAATACATGTATTTACTCATGAAAATTGGTCAAATATGGAGAGAAATAGTTAGGAAACTAGAAAAGTGCACAGATAGAGGCTTGTTTCAAAATATCAGTTTCCCGTCATCAATGACAGCTGGGATATTGAATGAACAAGGTCTCCAGAACAGACGGACGAACAGATCAGTGACAATACTGCTAAAAGTAGATCAAATGAGGGCAAAATTTATACACTGTACAGCTACTATACAACTAAGCTTGTGTACAAATTCACAATCCTACCATCAATGACGACAGAGATATTGATTGGACGACAATGAGCTCAATGACAGACGAACGGATCAATGATAATACTCCTGAATATTAGTCAAATGTGGGGTGACAGTGCACAACCACAACATGCTTGTGTCCTGTTATTGGAATTCTAAAGTCAAAGGTACCAGAGATACTAACCGGACAAGAATGCCTTGTGGAGCACCAGCACAGACGAACAGATCAATGACTATACCCAAGACAATTGAAACATGGGGGACAAAACCAGGACATTGCACCACTACAATATTTGAGCCAGCTTGTGGCCAATTTTCGGAATTCTAACATAAAAGGCATCAGAGATATTGACCGGACAAGAATGGCTTGCACAGACGAACAGATCAATGATATTGACCGGACAAGAATGGCTTACACAGACGAACAGATCAATGACCATACCCATGGCAAATGGAACTTGGGGGACAAAACTAGGACAGTACACAACTACAATATATAAGGAAGCTTGTGGCCAATTGTAGGAATCCTACTATAGGAGACACCTGAGATTTTGTGCAGATAAAATTACCTGACCGACAGACGGACGGACAATGCGATCGCTATATGTCCTCTCTCCAGGCAGGTACCTAATATTTATATGAAGATAAATTACATTCCCAACAGCAATGGATTTATCATATCATTGACATTTTCATATCAAAGATTAGTCGTCACGAAGTATGCTGGTAAACGCATGAAAGATAGATTGGGTGAATTGTATTCAACTTCGTATTCAGGGATGAATCATGAAGGCAGACAACTCGTCTGTCCATTGTTTTCCTGCTTATATTAGTCCAAGTGGTTTGTTTTAAGTGCAGTTTTGTTCTAAATTTGACTAATTACTTAAAAAATCCATAACAATTTCATCGTTCATATGAGATAAATGACATTTCTAATATGAAAACAGTCTTGCGATATTCCAAGGTCATGATGTAATAAACAGAAATACATTGACAAGATCACCTAGTCTAGAAATTGGATTTTGATTTAAAAGAATCTTTAGATAAAGACAATGTATTTATCATATTATTGACATTTTAGTCGTCATGAATTAAGCTAGTAAACCCATGAAAGATAGATTGGGTGAATTGTATTCACCTTCATATCCAAGGATAAATCATTAAGGTAGACAACTCGTCTGCCCATGATTATTCTAAGCAACTGCTTAGAATAATCATGGACAGACGAGTTGTGATAACTGTAGTCCAAAATGGCAGGTTTTAAGTGGTTTTGTTTCAACTTTGGCCACATTATCACTTGAAAAAAATCTTTCTGGCCCAACATTGCGCATTTTTATGACACCATGCAAGCTTCGAAGTTCCTACATCTGACAAACTCCGGAACCTGACAGACGGACAAATTGATTACTATACAATGTACGTCCCACTCGAGTTAGAGGAATAGCATATACATACATGTACATGTAGCTTATAAAACTGAAGATACTGGCATATGATTGGAAACTATTCCAGGTCATGTCACCAACAGTAAATGTCACTGCGAAGCGCTAAGTGGATTGCTATTCATCATGAAGTTTTACACTTGCTCTCATTCACGAATAGTTTGAAATGCATGCAATGTCATCATACATGTATCTTAACAAGTTTAAGAAAGTAATACCCCTGCCCGCACTGTGACAGAAAAGTTACAGCTAAATGCAGTTCAGAGTTTAACTGTAAAATTATTATTTGTTCACAATGTATATATTACATTCAGTTGTACAATACAGCAGTCCGCATTCACAGGAAGTTTCTTCACAACCTAATATGTGGACAACTGACCACTTCCGAGATATTGCATGTCTATGATTGTATTTCTTAAGACAAACTTAGTAAAATGACTAATAATTTCTTGTTGTATCTGAAGCAGTTCTGCTTATTTTCAGTTGTTTTGCTACCAATTTGTGACCATCTACAGTCCTTCAAATTGACACCACAAATATGGTGAACTGTATCCTGATCTTCAGCAACTTCGAGCTGAACATTGCACTTCCTATGACTAAATTATTAGAGACTTTACCACACAACACTGCAGTTGACATTAGTTCCCTAGTTTAAATGGTTAAATTCTTCATTTTTGGTCATTAAAGATACCGGTATCTGTTATGAAACTCTTGTACTTGGAGAATTTTTGTTCCTTTCCATAGTTTAGTAGCTGATATTCCAAGAAGCGATATGCGTTGTCAACACCTTTGGCATAGCTGTAATTTAGCACGAAATGTGCAGCCAGAAGGATAAAGACAACAGACTTAAAATTTAGGTCAACTTGGTTAAACTGTAGGAATGCTTTGCTGTCTACCATTATCCATGCTTGTGTCACAACTTGGTCTTGGACGTTGATCATGATGAAGGGCTGGTCCTTGGTGACCGGAATTGCTCTGTAGAAAGAAAGAAGCAATTATCAAAAATATATCATAACTCAAGTGAATGAGTAATTCACTCTCACTCACTGAGAGGTTAAAATGGCCAATTCCTTAAAATGTCATGTCAGCAAAAATGAGGATAACATGCCAACAAGGGTGGATGCAAGTACTGTATTATAGCTATTCCAGTAAACTGTCTGTAGGAGGGGTGAATATGGGTGAGTGAATTAGATTTTAGCGTGGTTTTCAGCAATATTTCAGCTATATCACAACGCCAGTTGTTAATCGCCTCCTCCGACAAGCTCAGGGATGCTGGGGTTCTATTCTAGTAGAGGGGAAAAGCAAAAGATCAGGAGAGAGAAATATGATAAAAGGGAGAAAAGCACATGAAAGAGAGTAGAGATATCAGAAAGCGAAATACAGAATGACAGGAAACCCCACGGGGCGAGGGATGAAAGGCATATGTAGAAAGTGTCAGTGAGTTTTCTTCAGCTCAAACAGGTGGTAAACTGGAACAGCCGTTATGGTCTCCATAAATCTCAAAATTTGTTCATTTACATCAAGTTGTACATTTCCAGAAGCGGTCTTCAGTCACCTTATCATTCTATAACTCATGTACATTTGAAATTTTTTTGTATATGTGGAAGAAAAATGTACTTCCATAGTGAACCTGTATAAACTGAATGTGACTGGGACCAAAAGTTTGTGTTAGTTTCGACAGAGTTCTAGTTGATAGAGGTTCAAGATAATGCAATACTGTCAGTTGAGACCAGATCGAATGTCAGTATTGAGAGATTTGTCGATTTAGACAGGTTTCACTGTTTTTCACGACTTTTTGTGATTTATCTTCAATATTTTAAGCATTTGTGTCCTGCCATTGTTATTTTCCAAGTATGAGAACAAAGCACACAAAGCATTCAGGCTCTCATCTGAAAGTAGAGGTGGTTACAAAATTAAAGCCGATCTCAGCAATTCCTATTGTCTAAATAATAATGAAGAACTTGAAGCAGTCACAGGCATAATCAACTTTACTGAATTCACGTGCTAGATCCCCCATTCTGATGATGCTTCACATAATTCTGGTAAATAAAAAGCTAAAATAATACATGTAGCATAGCATAAAGGTCCCGATTCCAGTTTTGGTTTGCTTCAAGCAGTTACGGTTGTAATTATTACAGGTCTGATCTGCCCAGAACTCGTGATCAGCCCCAAAAGTTATTTGCAAGGGCCTATTCCTCAACCTGATTGCAAGTGAATAAACCCTCAGCTGACAGATGACATATTACGTTGAAATCGAGCTGGCGATGATAGTATAATTTCCACTTTCTTGAAAGCTACTGGAGTTACTTGACCGAGTCGTAGTGAATATAAACATCTCATTTGCGTTGTGGATACATGAGCCGTCAGCGGAAGTTGATGTATTTTGTGGAAAATGAGCCCACATGTCAGCGTTGTTGTTGTTGAATACAGGTCAGTGAGTCAAAAAAGAATTCAACGCTCAGATGTTTTGGCCTGAAAATATTCCTGAGATACATATAAATATGTTGATATGAACTATGAATAGGCACTGTGTTTAGGGCCTTCTCTGAGCGAGGCCCTAAATGTAGGCCTTTTCACAGCAGCCTCCCAACATATTATAGTACGCTGCCCCCACAGTGCTTCAGTCGGTACCCCATCAATCGACAGTATTTCTTTCCAATCAGCCTGGCAACTCTATGGTTCCTACCATGGGTTCCCTTGATCTTTCCTGTGGGATAGCTGATCGTCGAACAAGTCTTCACTTCCAAACCATTTTCCTCTATTGTTAACTGGGACCTCAGGTTGCCGGTCATGTCTGGTTCCTTTGACACAACTGGACTCAGTTTCCCTGTTGATTAGATTGTCGACCGAATTTCTTACAACCCTGTTGCCAATGTTCCGATGAACCACATTTGTAGCAGTGATCGCATGATGACACCTTGCCAGCATCCATGCAAGATTGACAACCTCTCTGACCTGGATGTTTACCTCTCCTGCCTCCTCTCCAAGAACTGATACTTGACCGCTTGTCCGCTCTAAAAGAATTATCAGTGGAGTGAGTGTCACCAAGTTTTTTCCACTTTCTGCAGTCGACTGCATAGTGCGGAATTTCTGTCTTTAAAGCCTTCATTTCTCAGGGCAGTGTCCCTTTGACTGGTTTTGGTTTAGCAGCTGCTATCCCATCCCATCCTCGTCGCCATGTCGCTTTGAATCCGATTTGAGGTTACTCTCTCTCTGTTCCTCCCAGAGCCTACTTATTGTTGATGTTCAGTCTCATGAGCGAGCGACCACTTTGTTCAGTTTCGCGAGCAGGTCTTCATCGCTGATGGTTTCATCCTCAAGACATGCTCGCATTTCCTGGCGGACAACGTTGTTCTGGAACCCAGATAGAACTGTCCTACGAAACATGCTCTGAACTGAACGCTCATCATAGCGGACATCAGCGGGTTCTTGATCTGAGGCAACAATCACCTTTTGCTTCAGATCCATAGCTCGGAAGATGAAAGTTTGTGGATCCTCCTTGTCATCTTGTACAGCAGAACACAATAGGCGATATAATTCAGTAGCAATTTTATCCTTATAATAGGGTCCTAGCATTCGGCGTAGGGTCTGCAGTCGGACTCCCTTGACTTGGAAATAGCTTCTCAACCCCATACCAGGTGCCATGGCTCGATGAATAGCCTGGATAATATCATCATCAGAATAGCCGTTTCAGAGCAAGGTCTATCTGATAGTTAAGGCTCAAAAGGCTTAGCCGGTTCGTCTGAGAAGAGTCTTTGATCTGTCCGGAAATTTTGAACTCCTTTCTCCAGCCTGATATCGGCACAGTGCGTTCTGGTTGATTAGCTGAGGTGTCACCAGCATTGTTCATACTGCTTGGTGATTCGGCAAAGTCAACGATGAAACTCTCCATACTCGGGAGCGTAGCTAATCCCCCATCTCCCTTAATCACTTCAGTACTGGGGAACTTTTCAACTGACGCATACAGTACGAGTACCAGGAACACCCGGACATATCAACAAATCCACTAACTGAGTAGCTGTCAGGGTATAGATTTTCTGTTTAACAGAGAACTCGTATTCAGGATCAGCCATGTTGACATTTACAGAGAACCAATATGGAAAAAATACTGCCAAGATGTCAACTATAGGTAAAATAACAATTGTATACTGTGGTAACTAGAAGCGAAAGATGCTAGTGACTGATGACATACATAAACTCATGAAATTTACGTTAGTCTCAATCATCGAACCCATAACACATATATAACAAATAGGCAATGAAATCAACCAATATGTTATTCTGTACCAATTACCTGTACCTTTGTGGTTGTTGTAGAACATATATGCTCAGTTCATTTCACTTCATTTATTTCTCTAACATTATAGTTCAAAAACGTGAATCAATTGCATATAATAAAGTTCAGCGCCGATAGTTCCGTATCGCCTCAGTCGTTGATCAGTTGTCTAATTTCTGGCTTGGACTGTCATCCTTTCTTTGAATGTGTTCAGTTGTAGCTGCCTCACTCCTCACTGACAGAAAACGAACTCAAGCATTCCACAGGCAGACTCTTTTACATTTATGAATAGCTACTTCAACAGTCAAAATAGGCTGGATATACCGTTAGGGAAATACAGCTGGTGTCTTCCCAATCATCCATCCACAGTAAGGCGAACTGCTGTCATAATACTACTCCAACACAGTGAAAAGCTTTTACCCTGCTCTTCGATCAGGGTGGTTACTTTTCCCATACTGACAATTCATAGAGCTCAGTTTATGACATTTTTACTCCAGAACAGTATACCTATTTTTCCACTACTGATGGAAATTTTTTATTTTCACTGTTGGTTTTTTTGGGTAGAATCTCATCAGTGTTTTACTGTCAGTATTTTTTCTTCTCGTGTATTCTGGTTTAATAATCTATTTACATATGTACAGTTTTTAAAGAACCCCGCTTTAAATGTCTGGACATTTAATTTTCCTGTCAACCCAGTACTTTGATTCGAGAGAGACGATGCTTCTCATGTAAGTCAGTCCCAGCAAGCACCACATCGTTCCAGTCAGTTGGACATCTAGTCCACTTTGCTTTGGGTACGACAATGTATAGTGATCCAATCCTGGTCACGGCACCAAATGTTACCCCTCAACTGGGTCTGGAGACGGGAAGTCGACAGTGACGCACACAACAACAGTGTAAATCTGAAAATATACGTTTATTCGGTTTACAAACAGACCGAAAACCAAACACGTGTTCTCTGTACAGCCTAGTGACGTCACAGAGGATTATTACTTAGCACATTTTATCACCGGAATAAATGAGTCATTGTGATGACTGATGTTACCATAGTTGTTTTACACTAAGACAAACTTATTCTACAATAATTATTCTTCACTAACGCCAGATGATTTAGTACCAAAGAACCCTCATGGAACGTTCACAATAATGAGCAACTGTATACAAAGTCCGTTACATCAAAATAAATCCAACCGGGAAACTTTGCATCAGAAACGCGCCAAATATATGGGTTATCTAGGGTCCAGTGTTCGTCAGTTGCAGTAATCAAAAGTTATCTTTACGCTACAAACTATGACAATAAAATAATATAGCCAACATACCTGAAAATATAGGTTTATTCGGTTTACAAACAGACCGAACACCAAACACGTGTTCTCTGTACAGCCCAGTGACGTCAAAAGGATTATTTCAAATCGCGGAACGTCAATCTGACCCTAACAACCCAAAACAGCGCAATAGGACTTTTCCTAGTGAAGCTGAATATATGTCAACTGTATTATACACAAAGAAATAACCGTCCTATAGGGGGCATAGTCCTTACAACGCATGTGTCCTATCACATATATAGGGGTATAGACTCAACACCACACAACTTGTTCTCATTACAGGAGTGACACAGAATAATACAGCCCTACACAACTACCGTAATTTCAACAACTTATTAGTACTCAGGCTAGAGCACATGTGCTTGTTGTTGGCCAGTTATTGATTATGATATTAATATTTATGTATACTCTCCTCATGGTCTAGGATAGTATATATAAATATTAATATCATAATTAATAACTGACCATCAACAAGCGCCTGTGGCCTAGAGCGGATGTAGTCCGAGCTTCCTATGATCCTTCACCCAAACGACGGTAATTTCTGAGAGATTGGACTGACAATGTGAAAGAAATTATCCGTCGTCTGGGCGAAGGGTCATAGGAAGCTCAGACTAGAGCGGATGTTCCTTGTACACGCTCCCTGTCTCATATAATTTAGGAGTCAATGAACAATACAACTGAAATGAAACAAATGTCCTTTTCTCCTACTTCCTTTTGCCTAATCTCCCACCAAAATTACTGCAAATGGCAGCTCAAAATTTCGCTTCATAGTTCATGACAAAACTCTGTTTACTGCAGCCCGATCTCTAAATCAAGGGAGACAATCTGTCCGTTACTACATTACTTGACAATATTTTCCCATCCTTCCTGGGTCGGCTGTGTTTGAGGTACTATAAATGGGTGGTGATAATTCTCGGTGTGTTTTCCACCACTAAACTAGAAAAAATATACAACAATTAAGTAACTGAAGAAAATATAGTTAACATTGAGATTATTTTTATTCAGATGGGTCGTGGTATTTTTTTTTAAGATTGTTATATGCAATCAAAGAAACAATTCTACAATATTTCTACACCACAAATTCTAGTTCTTATCCATTTAAGAGATGGTACCGATTACAATATATATTAATTCGTTTATATACAACCGACTAAAAAATGGACTACTCTCTAAAAAACTGGAAATTTCGCTCGAGCAAGAGTGGAAATTTATCCCACTAATTCACTCAAGCACTTGAATGAATTCTTTAGTTCAGTCAAGTCTGGGTAAAATTTAACTCAAATTTTATTCAATGAAGTTACAGCATTTCAGCGGTCAAATCACTCAAACTGAGTGACCCTTTCACTCAAGTTTGAGCGACCCATTCACTCAAGTTGGAGTGACCCATTCGCTCATATTGAATGAGATTTTATCTATGAAATTACAGCAATTTACTTGTCAACCGTTCACGCTTAAATAAAACTTTAGTTACTACAGGATTGTAGCATTTTAACATCCAAACCACGAACTTGATTTGAAATAGCAATATTCTCATCCAGTTTGGGAGATGATTGCAAGCTCCGAGTGGAAACTTGGTCCTTGAAGATAAAGACGAACAACTTTCTCATCGGATAAAGGTATCGATTCTCGAATACGGGTACACTGTAAACAGTTACTGTCGAAAAACGGCGACTTACTATTGATTTTTAACAGTAAATTACTGTTTTCTCAGTTTTGTGGCCGTTTACTGTCACGCAACAGCAATTTCTAGTAATGTGCGATATTGATCTACAACGTGACGCATTATGGGAAATCGCTCCAACCCGCTTTCCAGCAGACGCCATTTTCCGCCATGGACGTAGAAGACATCGCCGTTGTCAGTGGAATTTAATCACTAATTACAAGCGTCTAGTCCGTCATTCATAATCCAGCCGTGGTCCATTAGAGAATATCCGCGTCCATAATCCAAAGACCTATTCCATATAAGAGTATTAGCACCAAATTCAAAAAGACAATCGTAGTATACAAAAACATAGGCTTGTTTCCTGCAAGAGAGAAGCGGTCAACAGTTTTCAATGATGCCGGCAAGACATCATGATGTTCCAAAAATATCAAATCCGTATCGCTGATCAGTATTCTTAATCCATAATATTCGGTGTAAAGTCGTCATCTAAAGAATGATGTATCTGTCACGCTTTGATTGTGACTGTTCATATGAGTACCATGAGGATCTTGAAGTACATGGATTCATACGGCCCCTAGCCCCGGGTTAAGCGGAATTAGACACAGGTTACGAAACGTAGCGCCATAGATCTTGCACGCTACGTTCGTATTTTGCTATCAGCATGCGATATGTATCGCCAAATTTGAGAAACTTTGCGTGGAGGCGCTTGGTGGAATAGCCCAGTTTTATAAGTTTCTGCAACAATGTTTTGTGACGTTGATTAAAATCATCACATATAATCATCTTAAACTTATCATGCGTAACCGTACATGTGGGGATGTGTGTACATCCATGAAATCACATGTTTCACATTATGGCTACCACGGAAACATGAACAATTTAAGATTTCCTAAGGCTTACATAAAACCGATGACATTGAATATGTTGCTTTCAGGTCCCACGTTTATCCCACCATTCATAACATTATTGAAGAGTTCCAAAATATCCATACCGGATGACAAAATTGGCCTTGTCGAAGAGGCTATTTTCCAAAGTGACTTATTTTCTCGAATCAATTCCGAAACATTCAGTAGATCTCAGAAACGAATAAAAGTTTTATAAAAGAAACTTGGTGTACACTGAACCCATTGAGGTGCCTCTTGAGATAAATCCTGAGGATGGAAAACTTGTACACAAGTTGTACCATTACATACTCATATCAGAGACCTGGAAGCAAATATAGAGAACACTTCAGATTTGGTCAGATTCCATGGGACCAGGACTCTTACAGTGACATCAGTTTATTTTAGTCCAATGAAATATTCCAGACAGAGGAATCTGTTCATATAATCTTATTTCAGGATGCATTTGAAATAGTTAATCCTCTGGGTTTTGCAAAGACAAAACACAAAGTTGTTGGACTTTATTTCACTTTGTTTAATTTTGCACCAGAAATACGTTCATCCATCGATCATATCCAGTTGATTTTACTTTGCAAAAGTAAAGATTTTGATTATTTTGGTCCAGATAAAGTCTTCAAAAGACTTGATGCAGATCTGAGTGTTTTAGAAACAGAAGGTGTTGAGATTTGTGGAGGAAAGAGTGTAGCAGCACCAAGTCACTCCATAAAGGGAAGTCTAGCTTGCATTGTTAGGGACAGCCTAGGATCACATTGTGTAGGTGACTTTATGGAGAACTTCAGCTTCGCCAAAAATGTGTGTAGGTATTGCTTGGTGCCAAGGGATGAAATATAAAAATCCCCCTGTAATATTGGACAACAACGTACACCAGAAAACTGTGAAGAATGTATCCAAACATTGAGTGCATTAGCAGATTTAGCATCAGTGAAAGACATCGAGTTTGATTGTGTATTCAATGGCTTGAAGCATTTTCATGTGTGCAACCTAGGATTACCACCATGTCTAGCACATTATGTTTGAAGGTATTGGGTTAGTTACAACCTGCAGTTGTTCTTGCAGTACTTTGTGAAGACAAAAAAATGGTTTACCTTTACAGAACTCAGCAGACTGCTCAAAGGTTTTCAGTTCAAAGGCAAAGATAGACCGGATAAACCTGTTGAGATAAAAGACAAAGCTGACAATAAAAGGGGCATGCTGTGCAAAACTGGGTCATGTTGAAGGTACTCCCCTTGATCATAGTATGCGAGTGTTGACGATGAAGTCTGGGCCCTGTTCCTAAAGCTGAAAGAATGTGTTGAGTTGATCTGTGCACCAACAATTTCAGCTGGAAACTTGGCATACCCGAAGTTATGCACTGAAGAATATCTTGACAGAAGGAAATTCTTGTTCCACTCCGGACAATTGTTGTTATCATTGTAATAATTTCTGCTACCCCCTTTTCCTGAAATTAGAACTAATTACAACACATATAAGGGAAGTGGGAAGAGGTGCCGACATACTGACTGCGTCACATGACTTCACAGAATAGTCCTCTGGTTAACCTATTCTAAAGCACATACCAAGAATCTAAAGATTCGTGATATGTGTTGTATCTCAGGTACGCTTTTATTGTACCTGTTCATGTGGCAACTTGGATGATATGACTTGGATGCGATAGATAATCTAGTCTCCAGCTGTGATATCATGCGATAACAAAAATAATCCTCATATACACTGAATGATTCCCATTTCAGCTTCTGCACTGGAAAATCCATATGTTCTGAGAAAATCAACCAGGTTGGCACTCTCTGGTGCAATGCAAAAACAGTTACACTTACTAAACCTGTGTACCTGTTTATTATCTAAACATAGTGTTCATTAACTAAACACCAAGACCTGTTTATCTGGCTTACTACACTTACTAAACACCAGGACATGTTTAACGACAACTGATAAACACCAAGACATGTTTAACATGTTTCACGGCAACTGATAATGCCAAGACATGTTTAGATGTTCAACTCGTTTATTCCAACAACAATTTTTGAAATTATTCTGCACGAATTCCAGTCCGCGAGGTAGAAAAATAGCCAAACATAACCAAATTGGATAAAGCCTCCTGTTTTTTTTCTGAAAGATCTTGTAATTAGCCGATTTTCCCACCACGTATGGTTCCCCGATGATGAACTGTTGAATTAGACCCAGTACGTTGTGATACATTTTGGGGTAGTCCAGGTCAGTTATGTAGTAGGTAGCAAGGAGTAGGACAGCTTTGAAGGCATTGCCATTTGAGTGAATCTTTCCTCCATCGCCAGTGATCATGGTTTATGACAGGTTCCGCTCTGCGTCCAACAGCATAACACGTTTAGGTGGGGACTTCGGAAATGACTTGATGACGGCTAGTTCGAGTGGGATGTCCTGAAGAGTCACACAAATGATAACGGATTAGTTATATTATTTACTCAATGTGAAATACTGATCGAGGATACCCAATAAACTGAGAAGTTCTTTTCCTGAAATTCTAGTTGTGTCAAAATATAATGTGCACTCTGGAATTATTCTTCCATGCAAAAACACTACATTGCAAAAAATAATTCACTAAAACATGTTTTAATAAAAACGTCTCACAGACACACTTATATTACAGGTTATATGTTTTGTAATTATACGCGTAATGTTTTGTCATAAACGTGTAATACGTTTTATAATAAACACCAGCATTGACGTCAGAACATGTCATTCTGTTTTATGGTAAACATGGCCGTTTTACATTATCCACAAGCGTTGAAACGAAAACACGTAAAACGTTTTATTTAGTACACTTAATCGCCTTTATTTCCAGATACGTCTTTTAAACGTTTACACATGTTTTTAAACAAACGTGTTTTATTATCAACATTTATACATGTTTTAATAACCATGCATTTTCCACATGATAGAAAGCACGGGATTGAAATAACAGCAAAAATTGAAATAACTATAAAAGCACAAGCTTATTGAAATTCTGCAGAGAAGAAATTGTCAGCGACACTTTGGTATAAACTGGTCCAATGGCCATCATATTTCTTCATTCACTGTTTTAGCAGTTAACGATAATGAACAATATGATGACAGTTTCTCCATGGCACATGTAGGCACCGTCGTGATATGACTGAAACAAGGTTGAAAACGACGTTAAACACCACTACTCACTCACTCACTCACTCGCCTGTGCTGGTGCTCCACAAGGCATTCTTGTCCGGTTAGTATCTCTGGTACCTTTGATTTTAGAATTCCAATAACAGGACACCAGCATCATTATATGTTGTGGCTGTGCACAGTCACCACACATTTGACGAATATTCAGGAGTATTATCATTGATCCGTTCGTCCGTCATTGAGCTCATAGTTCCTCTTGTCCAGTCAATATCTATGTCGCTTTTAATGATAGGATTCTGAATTTGTACACAAGCTTAGTTGTATAGCAGCCTCTGAATAAAAACAGAAATATGTGAAGGATTGCGGGGGAAAAAAACCAGTCAGGCATTCTGAGATTGCTACATGTAATTGCACTCCCCCCCCACCCCCATATAATCATGACCGAGCCCATCTAGGAGAGACTCTGGGGGAGTTTTCATCAAACGAATCTTTGGAATCAAGACGTCCATTTTACTGGGATCAGTGGGAATCAGCTTTACAAATAGTAATCAGCTTCAGAAAGATTGGTCAAATTCAAAAATATATCACATCTAATAATCTTCCACGAATATTGTCAATGAGAAGCAGGGGAGCCCGGATGTAGAGAGATTGGGAGTCGGACGTGTTTTCACTTCGCTCCGAGAAATTTGTCTAATTCTGCGGATTTCAGCTGATCTTAGCTCTGATTTTTGTATAATATATTTTGTGAATACTTTCGGCAAATACCTGTGGTGAAAGTTTGGAATTATTTCTCAGTTTTTTGCTGTTCAGGGCGTTTTTCTGACTTAGTCAGTTTGGCCTGGTTTGGTAAGGCAGAGAGCCGCCATTACTGCCGTCTCGGTCTTTGTGACCGAGAGGGTCGGTGTGTTTTTTTCTCTGTCTCCCTCTTCTCTGTGTGTTCGCTGTCTGTAAATATTTCGTGTTTTGCTGTTGTATATATATATATCCTTGTTGACTTGATCTAGCCTGAAGTTGGTTCGTTTTTCGTTCGGTTTGACGTAGGTCGATTTGCACATAATATTTGTGTAAATCGAGGTTGGTTGGATACATGTAACATACCGAAGTTATATAGCTGTGCATTGTAGGCTCAGTCCTGAATGTACAGCTGTGCGCTAGCCTTTGTTCTCTGTTCTTTTGTTCCTCGTTGTAACCAGGCAACTCGCTGGGTTCAGGACTAGGCTTTTGTTCTGCCTGGCCCTGAAGTTGTAAAGGTTACAGTATACGTCTTTGGAGTGAGGCGCCATCGGGGAGTATTCAATGTTTACTCTGTGGGGAGGCTCACTGTTGGGGTTTGTGCGTGTCACTATTTGTAGTTTGTAGTTGTATTGATAGTCCCTAGTGGGACTTTGATTTTTTTTTTTTTTTACTATGGCCTTTAGAAAGTATGATAGGTCACTGAGCCTACAACTTCAAGGTCTAGAGAAAGCTAATGCGATTGATATATATCACGCATTAAAATACACTGTTGGATCAGGACCGAAAATCCTAGTACAGGTATCAAATACCCTGTGGAACATCACACTAGCAAATGAAACTACCAAAACCCGCCTAGTGCTGGAAGGTATTCGTGTTGGAGATCAACGTGGCCATTTTGAGGAAATAGATCCAGGGAAATCGCTGGTAAAGATGAAAGGACCATGCGATTTCCCAGATTCTGCGATCAAAAGTGCTTTTGAGTTTTATGGGGATGTTCTCTCTGTACAAAAGGAGTTATATTCGTTTGATAGAGATTTTGAGACGGGAGTTCGAAGAATTTGGATGACGAAATTCAAACGTGCTCTTCCTTCTTCTATTTTTATTGGAGGTATGAGACTTCCTGTATGGTATAGCATACAGGAACATTTTTATAGTAAAAACATGTTATACTTGTGGTTCAGAAGATCACATGAACTGGAGGTGTCCTTTGAAAAATAAATGCCTGATTTGTCATCAGGAAGGACACCTTAAAAAAATCTGTCCAAAAGCCAAACAGGTTTCTGGAGATACCGTAGCTAACGGCAGAAAGGGTGATTCCTCTGGTCCTTGCCCTGTTCCGCCCACAGAAGTCCGAGGAAGACTTTCCTCCAGGCCTGTCCAGCAGAAACAACAGCAGTATATAGATTATGGAAGACTGTAGGCCCTGATGGCAAACCTATCAAACGTCATCAGGAGATAGTTGCCGCTGGGAGCAAAGAGTGAGTGAGTGAGTGAATAGGGTTTAACGTCGCTTTCAACATTCGTTCAGCTATATCACGACGGGGAAGGGAAGGGAGGGGAGGGGGAGGGACAGGGGTACCTACTTGTAACAGAGCAGATCTAATGCTGCAATTTTATAGTGCTGTCCCGCTGAAATATCATGCCGTAGGCAGAAATGACACCCCCACTCAGTCACATTATACTGACACCGAGCGAACCAGTCCTTGTTCTATCCTCTTAATGCAAAGAGAAAACCTCAAACCACTACGAGCCTCTCGCTGACGAGATGGAGGTAGGTTGTGGTTCGGAAGATGAAGACGACAGTGATAGTGAGGTTTGCGATGGTGTAGAGGCCGAGCCAGGTGATCAGAAGTCAGGTGATCAGAAGTCGATTTCTGATCAGACTGAAAGTGTTGACGTAGTATTAACTCCGGAAGTTGAATTGAAGGGTGACAACTTACCGGATACTGGTAGTGTTTCGGGTCAGGATACACCTGTGCAGTCTGTGAATTCCTTCGTCAATCCCATTCAGTCGGGTGTCGACGTAAACTTTACACCGAATGAGGAAGTAATGAAGGAGTTCACAGAAAAAGAAAGTAGTCAACAGTCCTGTAGTAATAAAGCTACCTCGAATCAGAAAAAGAAGAATAAAGAGAATACCATAGATATCCAATCCGGCAAAGAGCATAAAATAGTCGATGCTACCCCCACCCCTACCAACGATACACCCATGCTTTCTGATGAGGAGTATCAGGAGTGCAGTGATCGTCCGTTAAAAGGCGAGACTTCCTTGAACCAAAGGTCGAAGGACTTGTTGGGACAAGAGAAAGAGAAAGAAGTTTATAAGAAGAAAAATAAAAAAGACAAGAGAGAACATATGAGAAATAATAAGAAAGGTCAAAAAGGATTACCCAAAATAAAACGTACATAATGGCTAAGCTAACCTTATATATCTTGGCTTGGGCAGTTTTGTGTTTTATTTCTATATACAGACTAAAGATGGCTCAGCCACCAACTATCGTTCAGTGGAATTGCAGAGGAGTTTGGCTAAATTTAAATGAACTCCAATTATTAATTCAAGATTATGAACCATCAGCTTTCTGTCTCAACGAGACCTTTCTGAAGAAAGCAGATACACACCTTATCATTCCTGCGCTTTAGAGGAAAATGGAAAAGCTACAGGCGGTTCTTCAATATTGGTTAAAATGGGTGTTTTACACAGTCCTGTTGATTTAGTGACAGATTTACAAGCTGTAGCAGTTCGTATTACCTTGAATTCTGTTTTCACATTATGCACGGTGTACATACCTTCTTCTGGTAATCTCCGGCTCAATGAACTTCAAAATCTTTACGATCAGCTCCCGAATGATGGGTGATTTTAACGGTCGTAATATCATCTGGGATAATGAAGACAATTGTAAAGGTAAAATTCTTGAAAATTTTATATCAAATAATTCTTTGTGTATTTTTAATGATGGTGCTTATACACATTTGTCCTCGGCCCATGGAACCTATACACCATTGGATATCTCACTTTGCGACCTTCCTATTCTTGAAGAATGTTCTTGGTCTGTTCATGATGACCTTTGTGGAAGTGATCACTTTCCCACTGTCCTAAAAGCTGTTCATTCAGCTGATGACCCTCATTTCACAAGGTTTAATTTCAAGAAAGCAAACTGGCCCGAGTTTGAAAAGCTTTGTTCACAAAAACTACAATCAGTCTCCTTCGCTGATGCTTCAGATCCTATACAGCTATTCTCAGATATGTTGATAGAAATTGCCAACCAAACCATTCCCACATCTTCAGGAGTTGCACATATTAAGAAACCTTGGTTTAATGATGACTGTAAAGAAGCAAGAAAATGTAGGAAGAAGGCTGAACGATATTTCCGCCGGCATTCTAATGCTGAAAATTTGAAAGATCTCAGAGTTACAAGAGCTAAAGCTCGTAGAACCATGAAACAGAATAAACGTGATTCTTGGAGAAATTATGTTTCTAAGATAAATACTCATACTCCTATAACAACAGTTTGGAATATGATCCTAAGAATAAAAGGTAAAAGCTCCAAGTCCAGCGTTCATCATCTCAACGATGGAAATCAGGTGATTACTGACAAAGTAGAAATTGCAAATAAATTTAGGAGAAACAATTGCCAAAAACTCATCAGAAAATTATGTACCTAAATTTCAAAGTTTCCAAAAAAGAGAAGAGAAAAATGAAATTAAATTCACTTCCGGTAACCATGAAGGCTATAATGCTTCGTTTACAATTGAAGAACTTCATGCTTCTCTCACGAAAGCTCATGATTCTGCTGCAGGTCCTGATAATATTCATTATCAGCTTTTGAAACATCTCCCGGAATCTTCTCTAGAAATCCTATTACGCATATTCAATAGACTTTGGTATAGAGAAGAATTTCCTCCGTCCTGGCACAATGCCATAGTTATACCAGTACCAAAGCCTGGTCGTGACCATACAGACCCTGGTAATTATCGTCCGATTTCATTGACTAGTTGTGTCTGCAAAACAATGGAACGCATGATAAATGATCGCCTTGTTTGGTACCTGGAAACTGAAAAGAAACTTACTGATATTCAAGCTGGTTTCCGAAAAAATAGAAGTACCATTGATCATTTAGTCAGATTAGATTCGTATGTTAAGAATGCTTTCACCAAGAACGAACATGTGGTTTCTATCTTTTTTGATTTAGAAAAAGCCTACGATACTACATGGAAATACGGGATTCTTAAAGATCTTCAAAAGATGGGATTGAAAGGACGTTTACCCGTTTTTATTTCCAACTTTCTGAATGATAGACAATTCCAAATTCGTTTGGGTACAACTATGTCTGATCATTTCGATCAAGACCAGGGTGTCCCACAGGGCAGTATTTTGTCTACTACTCTGTTTAGTATCAACATCAACAGCTTGGCTGCAGTTCTGAATAAATCAATTGATGGCTCACTTTTTGTAGACGATTTCAATATATCGTGTAGTGGGAAAAGTATACACAATATTGAGAGAACATTACAACTTTGTCTACACAGAATTCAGAAATGGTGTCTAGAAAATGGTTTCAAATTCTCCAGAGCTAAGACAAATTGTATACACTTTTGCAGAAAATATTTCCAGCACGAAGATCCAGTACTTACCTTAGATGGAACTGAAATCAAAGTGGTAAAAGAGGTCAAATTTCTAGGCATATTGTTTGATCAACGACTAACTTTCAAATCTCATATAAATTGCTTAAAAGCCAAATGCACGAAAGCTCTGGATTTGTTGAAAGTAGTTGCCAGCTATAAGTGGGGAGGAGATCAGCAAACTCTCCTTCATTTATATCGATCACTTGTTCGTTCCAAACTCGATTATGGTTCTATTGTTTACAATGGTGCAAGCAAGTCAAACTTGGCAAAGCTAGATCCTATTCTCCATCAAGGACTAAGACTTTGCCTCGGTGCGTTCAGAACATCACCTAAAGAAAGCTTGTATGTCGAAGCGGATGAATTTTCCTTTAGAACTTCGGAGAATTAAATTATCACTGCAATATATCACAAAACTGCGTTCGAACCACTCAAATCCTGCATATAACTGTGTTTTCAACCCTCAGTACGCAGATCTCTTTTTAAAGAAACCCTCGATTATTCCACCTCTTGGAATCCGTATGAAACCACACCTTGTAGCAGCTGGTATTAAAGTTAGTCAGATTTTACCTAACGAGCTCTTGCCAACTCCACCATGGCAGTTAGCCACGCCAGAGGTAGATATTTCACTGACTAAATATAAAAAGGCAGACACGAGCCAGCTCGTGTATACACAAGAATTTGGTCTACTGAGAGAGAAATACAGTTCACATCAGGCTATTTATACAGATGGTTCTAAAGATGGTGAGAGAGTAGCATGTGCTACTATCTTTAGTTCCAAAACTAAAACGTATCGACTGCCAGGTAAAAGTTCCATATTTACTGCAGAAGCAAAAGCTCTATTATCAGCTTTAGAAGGTATTGGATCCACTAGAAGGAAAAAATATGTCATATTCTCAGATTCACTGTCATGCCTTAAAGCAATTAAAAATGGAAATTCCACTCATCCCACCATCTTGGAAATTCTACAATTATATGACAACAGATTTGATCAACAGATAGATATTGTGTTTTGTTGGGTACCCAGTCACGTTGACATTAAAGGAAACACTGAAGCTGATAGATTGGCTAAGGCAGCTCTAGATGAAGAAGTTGACCCTGTTCGAATACCATACAGCGATTTCAGACCATCTATCTGCGCTTATGTTAGAAAGCTGTTTCAATCTTTATGGGATACTATGGATAATAACACAAAAAGTAAAAAAAAAAACGGTTCAAAAAAACGGTTGGTTATACTCACCTGAACAGTCATAAACGTTTCGACCAGGCTATGATTAGACGATGTAGGATCGGTCACACACGATTAACTCATGAATATTTACTAAAACAGTAGCCGATTCCAAGGTGTATACCTTGCTATGAAGATCTCACGGTGAAACATATTCTCATAGACTGCATAGATTTTAAGACTGTAAGAGATACTTTTTATCGAGCAGCTACGCTGGAAGATCTTTTTAGCAGAGTGAAAGAGGATTGTATTTTAGGTTATTTGAGAGAGATTGGTTTGTTGTACAAATTTTAATGTTTGTACCTGTTTTAACGCATTAGTTTACCGAGTTTTTGAATTGATTACTTAGAATTTTGTTTGATCGTCGCTATATAGCTGAAATATTGCTGAATGCGACGTTAAACCTTAATTCTCTCTCTCTCTCCCAATGCAAAGCAACAAATCAGAATGAACATTCCCCCTTTCTGAAGAAAAAGACACTGCTTCTTAAAAAGAAATACACAACGGGAATCAATAGCAGTCAGTGCCAGAGGTAAACGCATCACAAAAATGGCGGACTTTCAAACTGGTGGTTGGTACCGATGTTATTACAGTTACATGGATGGTTGTTGGGGAAAAAAATAAGTGCTTTCCCCCACCCAACCTATGGTGCACAACATTTTAACTCGCCAATCCAGGCATATTTCGGAATCTCTTGTACATTTCTATAACTGTAAGAAATTTTGTAATCAGCCAAGGTTGAAGGTTCAAGGTTCTTTATTTGCTGATCACAGCGCCCGTTATCGAGCAGATATACAATCAAGCGAAGATAATTAAGTATATATAGACAATCTTGTCCGTTGTAGAACGTCTCTTCCATTGCCTTCTGGATCGCTGAGGCATTGTCGACATTATTGGTGCGATTGCACACAAGTTCCATCTGTTCCTTTGAGATGCGATCTCCTACAAGACGTCGCCGTTTAGGGCTTGGTGTCTCTGCGTCAGTATCTTCACATGTGGGTACTGTTTAATTTCTTAATTTTTTGCCTATTATTCCCCCTCTTGCTGTAGGACTTGAGAGTATCCGCCTTGTGTCGTCCCATGAAATGAAAGTTCAGACAAATGTATAGAAAGATACAGTAAAACCAGAAAGAGGCAAACTATTACCAGTAAAAGAAATCGCCATCTCACCCAAAGTGCGACACTGTCTACATTGGCATTTTAACCAGACCTCTGCAATCCCATATTGAATCCTATTCAACATCATGTTAAAAATTGCTGAACCAAACTGCAAATTCTCTCGTCAATTGCGGATTACTGTGGGGAATTTCAGCGATCTGAAATATGCAGTGCAGAAGGGCATGACAGAATAAATCTAGTTGATGATAAGTATGTTTTCCTACTAAACTTCGATACATTTATGGTTCCATCACAGTCTAATTAAAATTAACTCTCGTTTGGTCACATTTGTCTTATTTCGACAAATTGTCCAGACTGACACAGAAATCCTTGTATCATTATATGCCATTGGACATGTCATTTTTTAAAAGTAAACTGGCTAAAAATCAGTTACGTCACAATGCCGATCAGATGAGCAGAACATACACGTACATACACACTACTGTTTTATTAATTGACAGACTGCGTATGTTATTGATGGAATAATCATTTCTTATTGGCCGAGTCGGTTGGGCGAGGTCATTCCGTATTGGGCGAGGTCAACTCGTATTGGCCGAGTTCAGTACAGGTGCGCACGGTAGCCACGGGCAACCGTATCCCGCACGCGCAAGCTTTGCTATCAGACAGACTGCGCAGACATCTCTCTGTCCATCATCAGTGATCAAGGTCTTCAGCTGAGAGAGTTGTAGAAAGCGTTTTCAATCGTATCTATGAACTCGAAGAGCCAGCAATATATGGAATAAATCTGTGCACATCAACTGACATCAGTAGGAACAGAATAGTCAGTTAATAAAAATGTTATGAATTGACCATATTCGCATTGCCTTGGTATTGGCCTGAGGGTAGCCATATTGGCCCGTGGTGACGAAGGGCCAATGCGGCTATCCGAATAACAAGGCAATACGAATATGGTCAATTACGGGGTTTGTTAACCGAGTGTTGTTTCTAAAATGGCTAAATATGGCAAATTACGGTGTTCTAATTTCCATTAGCAGAGCAAGTGTTGGGATATTGGTCATCGAAATACCGGTATTTGAAAAAACTTGCCTTATAGTTTGAAAACTGAAATGACTTCGGTCATAATGAAAAGCTACAGGAATTCCCTTATGTAGATATAGCGAATTCATTCAGTCAAGAGGCTACTCCTGAATAAACAGCGAGAGAGACTGTCTAAAACGTGACGCTCACCAAAAACCTGGAGTCCCACCTCCGGTCCACGATTGCACACATCTGTGGCGAGCGCATAGAAAACATTGAGTATAGATACACCCGAAAACGGATTACCTAAGCACGAAGTTGGGGAAAGGCAGACAGTCGCCATTTCAGCCAAAACTCCCACTTCAGTCTGGCAAAAATATATCTCCAATGAGAGTCAAAAAAGGAAGTTAAAACAATGGACTCTTTATATTCCCTGTGGAATATTTATTTCAAGAAAATTGCTTATTATTTACAGGCGTGAAATAATTTCGAATCACACACTTAGGCTCAAACCGCTCCTCTGGCGTTAACATGGAGTGGAAGATTATATTTGTTCTATTTGGGAATGAACTACATGTATAACAACTGTGAATCAAGCATTCAAATTAAATATTCGTGCGACTTGCCGATCGTGCATTGGCTTCCAGTCGTATTTTTTTTTATTTGATTTGATTTATTCACCAATTGCTAAATGTACATAGATAAGTTGGTTGAGCCTAAAAGAATTTAAGAACAAGTGTTACATTTGTCAACCAGTGCATGAAATCGGCGGGAATAAAGCCCAGTGGGCTTGTTCTATCCCTAGAGAATGAGAATATTAAAAAACTGAGAATATATGTAGCAGGTGAAATCAATAATATATACAAAAGCAAAGTACACGGACCATATTATATTTTAGGCATGAAAATCAATCGGGTATCAATAGAAATGATTTTAATTTTAATTTGAAAAGTGATGTGGAGTCTATAGTCTTTATATTCGGGGGCAGCTTGTTCCATTCCCGAGGTCCTGTGATTTTAAGTGTGTGGTAAGAAAGATTAGAATAATGAAAAGGCCTGTAAAGGTTAACTTTTTGGGTTCGCGTTGGTATTGATGTATATTCGATTGTTTGATAAAGTAGGTTTGGAAATTTTTGGGGAGACGATATGGGTGATAGATAAATTTATGGGTCATAAGTACGCAACAATATTGGTTCAACCGGAGTAGTGGTAAGATTTGTAAGTTATGGAAAAGTGGTTGGGTATGTTCACGTTTATTGGATGATGTTATGACTCGAATCGCACGTTTCTGGAGTATATTCAGCGGATTCAAATGTGTCGGATATGTGTTTCCCCAAAGGACGTTACCGTATGACAGATATGGAAAGATCATCGAGTAGTACAATATATAGAGGGTTTTTTTGTTTATCGAATTTTTAATATGATTGATGATTCCTATGTTTCTCGATACCTTTTTGCATGTATAGTCAATAGGAGCTGTCCAGTTTAAGCTATCATTGAACATAAGGTCAAGGAATTTAAATTTCCTGACGACATCAATTTTTATTCCAGAGATTAACAGAGGAGGCAAAGGGCCGGGTGGTAACTTTATGTTTGGTTTGACTAGCATATATTTAGTTTTTTTAATATTTAGAGATAGACGATTCGATGAGAACCAGTTATAAAGTTTATCTAATTCTATGGTCATAGTATTTATGACATCAGCAATGTTTTTACCAGAGTATACAACACTTGTATCATCTGCAAAGAGTATGGTCCAGAGGGAATTAGCTACATTGCTGATATCATTAATATAAATCAGAAATAGTATTGATCCAAGAATTGACCCCTGTGGTACGCCACAGGTAATTTGTTCGGGTCGAGACAGTTTATCATTTAATGAAACACTTTGTAATCTGTTGGATAGGTAACTCCTAAACCAATCATTGGGTAGACTACGAAATCCATAATGACTCATCTTGGATAGTAGTATATCATGATTTACAGTATCGAACGCTTTGGATAGGTCAAGAAATGTGACAATACTGAATAGTTTTGCTTCTTTTGCGGCTACTAATTTGTCAAACAAAGCACATGCTGCAAGGCTTGTGGAGTGGTTTTCTCTAAATCCATATTGGTTGGATGAGATGATGTCATTGTTTTCGATGAATTGTAGGACATCATTTCCAGCAAGCTTTTCGAGAATTTTGCTGAAGCATGGAGGACGGAAATTGGCCTGTAATTTTCCAGAGAGTTAACCTCGCCGGATTTATAAATCGGTGTTACTTTAGCTAGTTTCATACAATCTGGAACTGTACCTGTAGAAAACGACAAGTTAATGATGTGTGACAAGGGAAGAGAAATATAATCGGAAACTAGTTTGACCAGGGACATGCGAATACCATCTAATCCAGGTGCAGCCGACTTTATTTTCATTATAACAGATTTAACGTCACATGACCGCACAGTTGAGAAAATGAAGTTTTCAGGGATTTGAGGACCTAAATATTCACCGAAATTTGTTGTGGTATTTGGAATTTGTGAATCTAGCTTGGATGCGACCGAACTAAAGTATTCATTGAATTTGTTGGCAATTGTTTCATTGTCGGTAGTTTCTGTTCCATTGATGTTCAGGGATTTGGGTAGTGTTGTTGATTTCTTACGATTCATCAGCTGATTCAAAATTGTCCATGTTCCTTTGATGTCTTGGTTATGTTCGTTAAATTTTGTCTCGAAATAATTCTTTCTGGCAAGTCGAATTGTGTTGTTTAGTTTATTTCTATACGCCCTATATTCTTTACGTGTACTTTCATCTTTGGCAATTAACTGAAGTCGATATAAACGATTCTTTTCGTGAATAGATGTCAAAATATCGTATGTAGTCCAAGGTTTGATTAGTTTTTGTTTCGGGGATTCAAAGTTCACAATAGGAAAACAATCATTATATAATGGATTAAATTTCTCCAGGAACAAATTTAATGCGCGATCAGCGTTATTTTCTTCACGACTAA
Source organism: Hanleya hanleyi (assembly GCA_036873755.1). Taxonomy (NCBI): domain Eukaryota; kingdom Metazoa; phylum Mollusca; class Polyplacophora; order Lepidopleurida; family Hanleyidae; genus Hanleya; species Hanleya hanleyi. The sequence goes on along the minus strand of JAVTVY010040719.1, from coordinate 161,487 downwards.
TATCGTCCCAGTTTGTGTGCATTATTTTTTGAAGAAAAAGCTTCTCTCGATCCGGGGTGATTCTACGATAACTAATATTTCGGGAGGATGGTTTGGGGCTTGAATGGTTTCTCAATATGTGAAAGATGGGGAAGTGGTCAGTTATTTCTGTTAAAAAGATACCAGAGAGAAGATTATCTTCGTGAAAATTTAAAAATACGTTATCTATAAGAGTAGCTGAACGAGATTGGACCCTAGTTGGCTTGGTTATTTGTGGAAAGAAGTAATGAGATTTCATCGTTTCAAGAAATGTCTTTGAGGGACTATGGTGCTCAGTCTTAAATAAATCAATATTGAAATCACCCATTAGGATGCACCTTCTTTTCTCCTGCTGGATAATTTGGAGTATAGGCAGAAGACAAGTGTTAAAGTGATTGAGATTTTTCCCCGGCGGGCGGTAAAATATACCAATAAGGTATTTCATAGACGAGTGTTCAATTTCAACGAAGAGTGATTCGAACTCGCCCTCTTCATCTAGGTAAGTTAAGTCTTCTCTAATTTTACAAGATTTTATACTATCTTTGACGAACAGGACTAGTCCACCGCCTTTCCTTCTACTTCTTGGCGATGAAAATAATGTGTAACCAGGTATATCAACAAGTGTTTCGGTAGTAAAGTTAAGCCAACTTTCCGAGAAACCCAAAATAGAAAACTGATATGTAAGATTATGTAAAAAGCCTGTGATTTCGGCAAGGTGTTTTGGTAGACTCCTGGCGTTCAAATGTAGGAAGGAGAGTGAATCATCTCGGTGAGCAACTAGATTTGGATTTTCAACAAAAGATTTCTCTGTAAAGTAGTTTGATTGGTGGACATTAATAATATTTCAGTGGTAAATTTCGTGATCATTATCATCGGTAAATGCGTTATTATGGTCGGTGTCATTTAGTTCAATGGGGTTGAAGCACATGTTCTCAAGTTCATTTAGGTCAAATCCTTTAAGTTGTGTATTTGGAAATTCTTTCTGCTCTGGAATATTGTCCTCTGTATAGAATGGCAGAAATGACATTAGGTTCGGGAATAAAACGCCCTCAGCTGTAATATAATTATCCATCATCAAATTCATTAGATTCACAAAAAGATGTTGAAGATTTCACATGAGATGTTAAGGATATTTTTGCACGGTCGTGTATGTTGCTGATGAGTTCATGAAAACAAAAAGTATATAAACAATAACATTTAGAAATTGTACAAAAGCAAAAACAATTGACAAAATTAAAATAAAGTGTGCTTTACTGTGCTTTAGATGTACAAAATTATTAACTAATTTCAGTGTTGTGCAAATACAACATGTATTTATGTAATAGAGTAATTCACAGCTAACATTAATATTTCATATAAAATATTCTATAATAGAGTGCATAGTGAAGAGATTACATTGTCTGTTAATGTATATGAAAACTACAAAATGTGTCAGTTCAATCCATAGATAATTCTACTTATCTATTATAGTGAAAAGTGAACAGCTCACATTGTCAGTGTGCAGAATGACTGACAGCTAGCTTCAATGTTGTACAGATACAAAAAATGTTTGTATGTAATGAAGTAATTTATAGCTAACATTGGCAGTAAATACATATAATAAGTGGATAATGATATTAGTGCTGTACGGATAAATCAACTGCTTATCTATAGTATACTGTATAGTAAATAGTTTACATTTCATTTGCAATAAGTTAATACCAAGCTGAACAACTGTGGTCTAAGGGACATAACTCTATGCAGATTGATTCACAATTGACCTTAATGTTGCACAAATAAAACAGAGTGTGTATGAAGAACAGTAATCTGTAGTTTACATTGATTGTCCCTGCATATAATGAATAAATGTTTTGTCAGTTTTGTACAATAAATTACTCACTTTATAGTGGAGTGGATATTGAGTATCTCACATTCCATCAGTAGTTATTTCATAGCAAGCTAAATAAATATCATCTATGTGTTTTGATAGCAGAAATATTTCTCTTCTTGATTAGTTTAAGATGGATTGAATGATTACTATAGTTACCTAGAGTATAGTGAATATCTGGCATGGAATGACTATGCCAATATACTGCAGGAATGTCACCATTCTTGATTGAAATATGGTAAACAGCTTGTCTGTCAGATTATGGGATAAATGGTTAGTCTGTTAACCAAGATTAGAGTGCAAATATATTAGGACATAACATGATTTACAAGTAACTCAGTATAGCAGAGATAAAATATTTTATAATAGACTGAGAAATGTGTCAGTGCAATCCAACAGATCATTCTTCTTATGATAGTGAAAAGTGAACAGTTCACATTGTTTGTCAATGTACAGAATTATTGACTAATTTCAGTGTTGTGCAAATACAACATGTATTTATGTAATAGAGTAATTCACAGCTAACATTAATATTTCATATAAAATATTCTATAAAAGAGTGCATGGTGAACAGATTACATTGTCTGTTAATGCATATGAAAACTACAAAATGTGTCAGTTCAATCCATATATCATTCTGCTTATCTATTATAGTGAAAAGTCTATCTACCTACTACGGTAGTCGGTTTTTCTGTGAAAACAACTGAGTGCTTTCTCGCGCATATCCGAAAAAGGTTTACGTGCAGAGGCCATCTCCATGGCATGCATCTCAGTTCTCGTCTAGTATTTGAATCCTTAGCTCCTCTTACCAACATAGTGCATTTTCTCGAAGCTTTTCATAAAACTGCGCGCTCGTCAGGATGACTGGCAGACCTCTGCCTTCTCGAATATATTCTGATCAGACTTCTGCTATAATCAGATCTTCTAGTTGCTCTCTAGTATGAAAGTAACTGTTTAGCGATTGAACACTTTCAAGCGGACCAAAGCGTTTTTTTCAGCACACCCTTTTGTATCCAAGTTCCGTCTGTGATATACTGTTCTAGACCACTTAGCTGTTCCTGCAATAGAATAGAATTTAATTGTTTAATTCAACAGATCACTTGATAAAGGCTCCGGCATGTCGAAAAGTCGAAAGCTTGTGCATTAAATATGTTTACGTGGAGTACAGCTCAGAAATTTGTCTATTTCTATAACCAAATTTCTGTCGTTCCGCCTGACACAAACATAATATTTCCTCTATTGCAGGAACAGCTAAGTGGTCTGTAAGAGCAGTAGCCTTGTCATCACCTGTAAGCCCCAATTGTCGAGCATATGTATCGACTTCTGCAAGCCACTCCTTCAGAGCCAAGTCGCCTGGCCAAGGTTGCCCGAAAATTTGCGAAATTTAACTGAAGGAGCAGGCAGAATTTTCAAATTACGGAATGCAGTAGCCAGAGATTGACCTAATGCCTCGTTAGATTCTGCTATTGCCTGTGCTACATCTGTTGGATCAGCTATTTTGGTCAATGACCAGAGTACACTTGACCGAATTTTTACAATAGAACTGGAAACCATACAATTTTGTAACCCGCAGTGTACAGACTGGTACAAGAAAGTGTGAAGTACATTTAAATACACTTCCAAATGCAACAGGAGTAAAAAAAGAAAAGAGAAGATCATTAACAAACAGGTCATGTAGCAAATAATTCGTGCACTAGTCAGTTATGGCAAATACAGTCAAACACCTTAACATGTACAAATCACAATGTTGCAGTATCTATGCATCCAGGGTTTAATAGATCAGGAGGAACCAGTTCAAAGCCATAAATATTTCCAAAGTCCAGGACGCCATAAACTGTTGTCGTCGAACAAATCACAATCTGTTATCAAATCAATCACCACATGGCCATCTTAGTTTTCATGTTGAAGTCCCATCCTCGCCGACTACAACCCATTTCTGAACACCAATTTGCCACGGGGTAAGAGACTAGAAACCGACGATGAAGTCCAAAGTTCGAGGAATGATGAAACTGTTTATTTAGATTGAACAGTCACTTGGATTGGTGTATGGAACCAAGGTTCGACTAGATACTAATCCATCATGTGACAAATGATTAAATTGATTACAGAATCAGTATGAGCACAACTGATTCAAGGTGTATATTGGAAATGGTTATTACAATTAACTGATAAAATTATATTAATTACATCCAATCATTACATAACAGTTAGGATAAACAATTGAGATATAAGATATTTCAAGTCATTTCATTATATGACACAAATACTATAAAAATATCCCAGGTCATACCCGAGCACATGATCCATCAGAGTGTAGCAATATACCAGCTTGGTTCAGCCTATGGAATTTGATTACTCTATATTCATCATCACTTGCAGTGTACATACACCTCATCAACTGAGTGTGGATCAAACTGACAATAAACAAGGAATTAATTACTCTATGTAAACAGCAATTTGCAGCACATGCATCAGGTACACAGAATGATTTGACAGCTTCTATCAGCATACAGATATGTACCATCTTCCTCGCAGTTTCATAATGAAAGCGAAAGTTATTCCATAAACAATGATTGAGCCTAATAAAACTAAATTGATTTCCATTAATTCCGATAATTCTGTAAATGCAATACGCATAGGCCTAGAAGTTTACAATTACTTAATTCCCGCTGACCGAATGACGTCAGGTAGATGACCTCTGACCTGTAAACGATGATTTCGGTGGGACACAATAACGCACATTGACTAGTGGTACAAACAGACAACTTATCGATACGGAAACACTCCGAATATAATATGAAGAGAAACCAAAAGTCTACCTAGCCGAACGAGAATTTGTGGTGGTGCTGCAACTGGTTCTCCCATAGTGAATATGCTGTGTTATCGAGTTGATCCGATTAGATGGAAACACTTTTGTTTGCAGTGTAGTCCTCAACACACGTTTATTCCTCTTCAACACATTCAGTGGAGGTAGTGACGACGTGTTCCGAACGTTCAATTTCGAAAATCAATTTGATTTATAGTCTGCGTTTATATTTCAATACACACTTTTTGCGGTGTATGCAATGTTATCAAATGCCACAGAATATTCCAGAAATAGTTTCTGCACATTCAGTAGAGGTAGTGACGACGTGTCCCGAACGTTCAATTTCGAAAATCACGTTGATTTATAGCCTGCGTTTATATTTCAACACACACTTTTTGCAGTGGATGTAATTTTATCAAATGCCACAGAATATTCCAGAAATAGTTTCTGTACACTTCCAATCACCACTGTATGTATTTGCCTTCAGAACCGGGTTAGAATATCAGTGTTCACTCTCAATTGTCACTCAATATTTTACAGTGTAGATCAAAGTTTTCCCAGTGTTGTAAACCGACCAGAACTTCTCAGTTTATCACTCTGGGCCACATTGGCCACACAACATCAATCTGTGCCGGCTGGCAACGATATAGGTCAATGTAACAGCTTGTAAAATAAACAGAACTTAGTTGCTTTCGAGTCCATGCTGGTCCTTTGTCTTCAACATGAGACGACCGCGTGGTTTGTGTGTCGCCTCCACTTTCACGTAGAACTTGCGATTTTTTTATGAAGAATGTCTCTAAAGTCTGTCTAAACCGACACCATGCTTCAATATGCCCTTTGCTATTGAATATAACTGTCTAGAACAAGCGGAGAATCAAGACGCAACTTCTTTACTTGGCGCCATGTACATTGTCTACGACCTTGAACTCAGGGTGATTGTTACAATTACTGTTGAATAAATTGAAATGCAGAGATATATCAATGGCTTTTCTTCATTTCTTTTTAAATATTCAATATATCACGACACGTTCATAAACGTCAGGAAGTTTCTGTTCCCTGGCATTTTCCATAAGTACAGCAAATGCGTCTCGAACCTTAATTGGTTGACGATCCTCATGTCGTTCACCAGAAACAGTTAATTCCAAACGAAACTACCACTCACAGATTGAGGCCACCTCGGTCACATTCTATGGTGTGGTTCTGTTTTTGGAAGTCTGTTGAAGTGGTAGACTGTCTGACCTCACATTAAACACTGAGATCTGCGTCACGAAACTTGGTTGGCAATTTCCAATTGTCCGACACGTCAAATGTATGATCAACTAAGCCTTCAGACAACTCGTAAACGGTTACATGATCCCCGAAGTTTCTGATAATGCATCAATCTTACACAATCTGAATGTTGACCAAGTCCATTGAAATAACCGTAACTACATTCATCATGAATGTCTGCCATCAGAGAGCTCGGAAACATTCGTGGAATTCTAGATGTTTCGTCAACTTTACGTAACTGGAACATATACCTCGGCTACATGAGGTCTCATTTTTATCATATAGTTACTTTGATTGAGGCCACCGAAGAATATTTAAACCTGCTTCGCGAGTGCCCGAATGCGAACACGATGCGGTGACCATGACAACCACAACACTTCAACAGATAGGTTGGTTACCTCCCCTGTATTCCAAACCATTCGATAGCGACTCATAGAATGCACTTTGCAAAAAACATTTCAAACATAGAAATTCGACACTTTGCAGTTTACTTCGTTTCAGCGGACGATAGCTCTCAAAGTTTATTATTTGCCAAATTTAGAGCAAAAAAAAAATAAATAAAAAAATTGCCACTAAAATTAGCAAATAAAATTTTTTGACGCACGAGGGTTTCATACCAAGCAAGCGGAGCCTGAGAACCAACTTTACAACTTTGTATTGCCTAACTTGATTTATTAACTAGGCATTGCCTCTTGCATTCTTTGTGTATTTTTAATGATGGTTCTTATACACATTTGTCCTCGGCCCAGGGAACCTATTCAGCATTGGATATCTCACTTTGCGACCTTCCTATTCTTGGTCTGTTCATGATGACCTTTGTGGAGGTGATCACTTTACCACTGTCCTAAAAGCTATTCATTCAGCTGATGACCCTCATTTCACAAGGTTTAATTTCAAGAAAGCAAACTGGCCCGAGTTTGAAAAGCTTTGTTCACAAAAACTACAATCAGTCTGTCTCTCTCTGTTTCAGATCCTATACAGCTATTCTCAGATATGTTGATAGAAATTGCCAACCAAACCATTCCCACATCTTCAGGAGTTGCACATATTAAGAAACCTTGGCTTAATGATGAGTGTAAAGAAGCGAGAAAAAGTAGTAAGAAGGCTGAACGATATTTCCGACGACATTCTAATCCTGAAAATTTGAAAGATCTCAGAGTTACAAGAGCTAAAGCTCTTAGAACCATGAAACAGAATAAACGTGATTCTTGGAGAAATTATGTTTCTAAGATAAATACTCATACTCCTATAACAAAAGTTTGGAATATGATCCAAAGAATAAAAGGTAAAAGCTCCAAGTCCAGCGTTCATCATCTCAACGATGGAAATCAGGTGATTACTGACAGAGTAGAAATTGCAAATAAATTAGGAGAAACAATTGCCAAAAACTCTTCATCAGAAAATTATGTACCTAAATTTCAAAGTTTCCAAAAAAGAGAAGAGAAAAATGAAATTAAATTCACCTCCGGTAACCATGAAGGCTATAGCGCTTCGTTTACAATTGAAGAACTTCATGCTTCTCTCACGAATTGCAAGCGTCTAGTCCGTCATTCATAATCCAGCCGTCGTCCATTAGAGAATATCCGCGTCCATAATCCAAAGACCTATCCCATTTTCCATATAACAGTATTAGCACCAAATTGAAAAAGACATAGGCTTGTTTCCTGCAAGAGAGAAGCGGTCAACAGTTTTCAATGATGCCGGCAAGACATCATGATGTTCCAAAAATATCAAATCCGTATCGCTGATCGGTATTCTTAATCCATAATATTCGTTGTAAAGTCGTCATCTAAAGAATGATGTATCTCAGTCACGCTTTGATTGTGACTGTTCATATGAGTACCATGAGGATCTTGAAGTACATGGGTTCATACGGCCCCTAGCCCCGGGTTAAGCGGAATTAGACACAAGTTACGAAACGTAGCGCCATAGATCTTGCACGCTACGTTCGTATTTTGCTATCAGCATACGATATGTATCTCCAAATTTGAGCGAAAGCTCACGATTCTGCCTCAGGCCCTGATAATATTCATTATCACCTTTTGAAACATCGGAATCATCTCTAGAAATCCTATTAAGCGTTGGTATAGAGAAGAATTTCCTCCGTCATGGCACAATGCCATAGTTATACCAGTATCAAAGCCTGGTCGTGACCATACAGACCCTGGTAATTATCGTCCGATTTCACTGACTAGCTGTGTCTGCAAAACAATGGAACGCATGATGAATGATCGCCTAGCTATCTGCGGCGCATGTTTCAATTTACGTGGCATCAGCTTCCGATTTTACTGACATTATACGATGTATCACCGAGCTATTTATTCTACGATAAAGAATAAATGCCTACTTTATCGGGCTGTTTATTCTACGATAAGAATAACTTGCCTACTCCGCCTTGTATCCTTGGAACGCATGATAAATGATCGCCTTGTTTGGTACCTGGAAACTGAAAAGAAACTTACTGATATTCAAGCTGGTTTCCGAAAAAAAAGAAGAAGTACCATTGATCATTTAGGCGGATTAGATTCGTATGTTACGAATGCTTTCGCCAAGAATGAACATGTGGTTTCTATCTTTTTTGATTTAGAAAAAGCCTACGATACTACATGGAAATACGGGATTCTTAAAGATCTTCAAAAGATGGGATTAAAAGGTCGTTTACCCGTTTTTATTTCCAACTTTTTGAATGATAGACAATTCAAATTCGTTTGGGTACAACTATGTCTGATCATTTTGATCAAGACCAGGGTGTCCCACAGGGCAGTATTTTGTCCACTACTCTGTTTAGTATCAAGATCAACAGCTTAGCTGCAGTTCTGAATAAATCAATTGATGGCTCACTTTTTGTAGACGATTTCAATATAGCGTGTAGTGGAAAAAGTATACACAATATTGAGAGAGCATTACAACTTTTTCTAAACAGAATTCAGAAATGGTGTTTAGAAAATTGCTTCAAATTCTCCAGAGCTAAGACAAATTGTATACACTTTTGCAGAAAATATTTCCAGCACAAAGATCCAGAACTAAAATTAGACGGAACTGAAATCAAAGTGGTAAAAGAGGTCAAATTTCTAGGCATATTGTGTGATCAACGACTAACATTCAAATCACATATAAATTGCTTAAAAGCCAAATGGACCAAAGCTCTAGACTTGTTGAAAGTAGTTGCCAGCTATAAGCGCGGGGGGGGGGAGATCAGCAAACTCTCCTTCATTTATATCGATCACTTGTTCGTTCCAAACTCGACTATGGTTCTATTGTTTACAATGGTGCAAGCAAGTCAAACTTGGCAAAGCTAGATCCTATTCTCCATCAAGGACTAAGGCTTTGCCTCGGTGCGTTCAGAACACCACCCAAATAAAGCTTTTATGTCGAAGCGGATGGATTTCCTTTAGAACTTCGGAGAATTAAATTATCGCTGCAATATATCACAAAACTGCATTCGAACCACTCAAATCCTGCATATAACTGTGTTTTCAACCTTCAGTACGCAGATTTATATTCACAAAAGCCCTCGATTATTCCACCTCTTGGAATCCGTATAAAATCACACCTTAAAGGTAGTCAAATTTTACCTAACGAACTCTTGCCAACTCCACCATGGCAGTTAGCCACGCCAGAAGTAGATATTTGACTGACTAAATATAAAAAGGCAGACACGAGCCAGCTCGTGTATACACAAGAATTTGGTCTACTGAGAGAGAAATACAGATCACATAAGGCTATTTATACAGATGGTTCTAAAGATGGTGAGAGAGTAGCATGTGCTACTATCTTTAGTTCCAAAACTAAGACATATCGCCTGCCAGGTAAAAGTTCCATTTTTACTGCAGCAGCAAAAGCTCTATTATCAGCTTTAGAAGGTATTGGATCCAACAGAAGGGGAAAATATGTCATATTCTCAGATTCACTATCATGCCTCAAAGCAATTAAAAGTGGAAACTCAACTCATCCCACCATCTTGAAAATTCTGCAATTATATGACACCAGATTTGATCAACAGATAGATATTGTGTTTTGTTGGGTGCCTAGTCACGTTGACATCAAAGGCAACACTGAAGCTGATAGATAGGCTAAGGCAGCTCTAGATGAAGAAATTGATCCCGTCGGAATCCCATACAGCGATTTCAGACCATCTATCTGCGCTTATGTCAGAAAGCTGTTTCAATCTTTATGGGATACTATGGATAATAACAAACTTCACGAGTTCAAAAAAACTGTTTGTTATACTCGCCTGAACAGTCATAAACGTTTCGACCAGGCCATGATGAGACGATGTAGGATCGGTCACACACGATTAACTCATGAATATTTACTAAAACAGGAGCCGATTCCAAGGTCTATACCTTGCCATGAAAATCTCACGGTGAAACATATTCTCATAGACTGCATAGATTTTAAGACTGTAAGAGATACTTTTTATCGAGCAGCTACGCTGAAAGATCTTTTTAGCAGGGTGAAAGAGGATTGTATTTTAGGTTATTTCGGAGAGATTGGTTTGTTGTACACATTTTAATGTTTGTACCTGTTTTAACGCATTAGTTTACCGAGTTTTTGAATTGATTACTTAGAATTTTGTTTGGTCGTCGCTATATAGCTGAAATATTGCTGAATGCGACAATAAACCTTAATTCTCTCTCTCTCCACTTTTATCCGGTATTGTCTTGTTTGGTCCACTGCCTGTTTGTTAATCTTGTTTTATAATTAAAATTTTGTTTGATCGTCGCTATATAGCTGAAATATTGTTGAATGCGACGTTAAACCTTAATTCTCTCTCTCTCCTTAAGACTGTAAGAGATACTTTTTATCGAGCAGCTACGCTGGAAGATCTTTATAGCAGAGTGAAAGAGGATTGTATTTTAAATTATTTGAGAGAGATTGGTTTGTTGTACAAATTTTAATGTTTGTACCTGTTTTAACGCATTAGTTTACCGAGTTTTTGAATTGATTACTTAGAATTTTGTTTGGTCGTCGCTATATAGCTGAAATATTGCTGAATGCGACAATAAACCTTAATTCTCTCTCTCCACTTTTGTCCGGTATTGTCTGTTTGGTCCACTGTCTGTTTGTTAATCTTGCTTTATAATTACCATATCTCTTGGGTGATTGTAACATTTTTAAATTAAAAGAACCTATGCAACTGGTGATGGTCAGAAGCCTGTGAAGATGAATGACCTTGGCCTATTTTATCTAGGTCAAATTTTAGTATTGGTGAAACTTTTATGTAGAGTTTTGTCTGGGTTCTGAAAATTTGTACTAAATATATAACTGTTAATTGACTAGAAGCATATCTAATTTGATTGACCTCTTCAAGTTCACACTATTTCACATGCAACTGGCGATTAATAAGAAGCCTATACAAGTTGACTGCCCTTGACCCACTTCATCAAGGTCAAATTCTAGTTTTTAAACAATATATTTTAAAGATCTATAGTTAGGCATGCACAGGGAGAGGGAGAAGTTTGGTTTTATGTCACACTCAAAGTTTATTTCACTCATGTTGACCGCCAGTTTGAATGGTGGCGGAAGTCGGGAGTACTCGGAGGCTTACCTGATACACTGAAATGACTGACAATGAACTTAATATTGTCAAAACTCATTTGCACAGCAAATCAATATCTGGAACCACATGGAATATCTTGATAAATAAAACATAAATTTCTCAGGATTAAAAGGGCAGTCATTATTATGATACAAAGTTGATTTTCCAGCAGTATTCCCATTTAAAGGGATACTGTACTTAGTTCTGTGAGATATTTATTGGGTAAGATACCATTTAATAGTAATGCTGCAGCCTTTTCTGAAATTTGGAAGTTCTAATTTATTGTTTGTATTCGATTACAAGCGTCTAGTCCGTCATTCATAATCCAGCCGTCGTCCATTAGAGAATATCCGCGTCCATAATCCAAAGACCTATTCCATTTCCATATAACAGTATTAGCACCAAATTCAAAAAGACAAAAGTATACATAAACATAGGCTTGTTTCCTGCAAGAGAGAAGCGGTCAACAGTTTTCAATGATGCCGGCAAGACATCATGATGTTCCAAAATATCAAATCCGTATCGCTGATGTCACTGTTAAACGAATAATGCCGTAACCAGAAAATCACGTCATTATGCTTCATTGACAATTTGAATGAATTACTTGAGGTAGCAACAAACAAGGTGGACTTGAATCATACTAACGCGTCCAGTATGTTATTTTCAATTCATCATCATTCAGGCACTACTCCACTTCAAAAACGTTTTGTAATATTACGCTTCACCCTTATTCACATCTTGTACTCGTTGCAGTAGTATAATGTTTCAATAAATATAGCTTGTGCTGTATCTATCTTGTTATTTTGCTGCATCAAGCAATGCGCAAACCTTAAATATCGCATGTTTTTTATGACATTACAAATGAATATAGTATTTTTATAACAAAAACATCCAATCATTTCTACTACATTCAGGTGATCGAAATAAAAATTGAAGAAAGTAGATGTGAAATGATTCTGATGGATGAGTTTCCAATTTGGTGGCAGCAGCAGCAATTTGAGCACTGAACCTAATAGTCCGATTAGTACAACACCCTAAACTGTTAAATGATCCAGGATTACAAAGTTTTCGGAATTTCTGGGTCTACAAAAATAATAAATTAACTTATTGATGAATTTTCATATTATACCATAAATTGATTATCTAATGCTTTGAAACATTTCAGGTGACCACAACTGCTCTGAATCCATCAAAAACTACAATAACCACCGAGAGAAGTCACATAAAGAGGCAATAGAGGATGTCATGGATGGACTTTTATACAAGGAGCACTTTGGTGAAGATGGGTTTCTGAAATATTGCACACCGAAAGAAGGGAGACCAGCTTTGGACTGTGGCCGGTTTATCTGATGATTAATGAGCTGGATCTAAAAATGAGGTATGCTGACTGGGGGTTCATCTGGGTGTCATATCACGACGTTTGGTTCCTATTATTTTTCACACCCGGGAACCCTGTAGGTGCCTCAGTCGCCCCTGCGACAAGCTGTATGAGGGGCTGAGGCATATTCTTACCATGACCTGGAGTGTGCATGACGACACTCCAGATCAATGCCTGGGAGCCCCATAGGGCGTCTTCTCATGAAGAGCAGGTTGGAGACTAATTTGCTGGTCTACTCTACATTTCGAGCATCCTACGTTGTTTGTGGAACACAGGTAAACTAACAATAGTAAGTATTTAAATGTGATTTTTTTTAATACGTCCGTCGACAGACATGATCATATGTTGTTATCACAAACTTTTGCTTGTCCGTGCAGTAACTCCAGTCCCCAGTCATGGTTTGGTACCAAAGTTTGGTTATAAGAGGAACCCTCTTTGTTTTGAGGTCACGGGTGGTTGGGTGGGCACGGGTTCCTGTTGCTTCAATGCATTTTGATGAGAAGCAACAGGAACTTGATAATGTGATATCTAGCAGTGTAATATCACTTGTCTTTATTGCACTATGTAAGGGTCCTGTCCGTGTCTTGTGTGCTGTTCTCAGTGTTTTATAGGGTGTCTGGAGGGTGTCTGGTTCCATGCTGCTTTAAAGATTTCTTTGAAGTAGCAGGAATGCAGCTTGGCTGGGTGGTGCTTCTTAGTTGGTTCGTCGCGATATAGCTGAACTATTGTTGAAAGCGACGTTAAATTCTATTGACTCACTCATTTTGAGGTCAAGGTCACTTTTATCCGGGGAGCCCGGATGTAGAGAGATTGGGAGTCGGACGTGTTTTCTCTTCGCTCCGAGAAATTTGTCTAATTCTGCGGATTTCAGCTGATCTTAGCTGTGATTTTTCTGTAATATATTTTGTGAATACTTTTGGCAAATACCTGTGGTGAAAGTTTAGAATTATTTCTCAGTTTTTTGCTGTTCAGGGCGTTTTTCTGACTTAGTCAGTTTGGCCTGGTTTGAGAAGGCAGAGATCTGCCATTACTACCGTCTCGGTCTTTGTGACCGAGAGGGTCGGTGGGGGGTTTTCTGTCTCCCTCTTCTCTGTTTGTTCGCTATCTGTAAATATTTCGTATTTTGCTGGTGTGTATATATATATTTCCTTGTTGGCTTGATCAGGTTTGTAGTTGGTTCTTTTTTCGTTCAGTTTGGCTTAGGTCGATTTGCACATATCTGCGTATATTGAGGTAGACTAAATACATGTACATATTGAAAGTGTATACTGAAGGCTAGCCCTCAGAGTAAGAGTTCGAGCGAGTCTTTTGTTCTGTGTTCTTTTGTTTCTCAGCATTACCCAGCAACGGCCAGGTTTAGAACTGGGCTGTTGTTCGACCGAGACCTCAGGTTCAGAGAGAGTATTGCTGTACTGCTTATATAGATTTCACCTTCACCCTTAGAGTGAGGCTCCCTCAGGGGGTGTAGGCAATCTTTACTCTGTGGGGAGGCACACTGTTGGGGTTTGTGCGTGTTACTATTAGGTATTGAGATTCCCTTGTGGGACAGAAAGTTTGATAGGTCACTGAGCCTACAACTTCAAGGTCTAGAGAAAGCTAATGCGATTGATATATATCAGGACGGAAAGTCCTTAAAGGTCTAGTACAGGTATCAAATACCCTGTGGAACGTCACACTAGCAAATGAAATTGCCAAAACTCGCCTAGTGCTGGAAGGTGTTCGCGTTGGAGATCAACGTGGCCATTTTGAGGAAATAGATCCAGGGAAATTGCTAGTAAAGATGAACGAGAACCGGTGTGCCCAACGTGATGCGCCGTACCCCCTTAACATTTGTGACATTCGTGAATACAGATATTGGTGAACATAACTAATAATATAATAAAGTATGGTTTGATACATTTAGACGACATACTAATTGATCAAAATGAGAAAAGATTGCGATAGCTTGAACAAACCGTCAAATAACATTCAAAATCGTCTACCATACCTTTATTTTCGCTATTTATTAAGAGATTTGATTGAAATCTCGGAATGTCATAGTACCATATTCCTGCTACTTTCATAACAGGAAAATAATGAGGGGGGCGGGGGGGGGGGTGCTATAGATACTATTTTTGAATATATTGTAAATATATTGTACTATTTAACCCTTTCTCATATATTTGAAAAGGAACCAAGAATTTAATTGATATTTTGGGTGGAAATACCGAAAATGATCTATTCCCCAATTATGTTAGCCACTTGAAAAGTATTATTTCAAAAAGTAGCCTTTTGGGTGATACTATTTTTCTGGAAGTGCTCTCATATTAGTCCAGTAGCCAAATCGCAAAAAGGGGTCTAAATAAGGTTTTCGTAGCACCCCCCGCGTAGATTTAGTTTGACCACTGTTTATGAATGAGTATCATCTGCTGGTCAGTTCTAGACCTGATGTAGGCATCTACGGTGGTGCCTAAGGTCACAGCATGCATTTCTTCATCGCTGTCTGAACAAGACAAAATTAACTCCAAGATGGGGTAGGGGTATTTATGAACGTATATCTTTTTTATTCTTGCATTAAACTTTCTGTAACTTCCCATATCTGACCTCTGAATAATATTCTATTAGATAACGTAATCCAAGTTACGCCTTTTACGTTTTTTGTCATAACTTGGAGGGTACATTTTTCCTCGATTTTTTTAGAAATGACTCAATTTTTTGTTTTGCAGTTGCAGAAACTCTTTTTGCATTCTGCCTGATCTGTATTTGTGAAAGATAATCCTCTCTTCGTTAATTCTAGACCTGGTGTAACCATCTAATATGCACTTCATTGATGCAACATAACCATGTTTAACGGCACCAGAGCATGAGAAATATGAAGCCGAAATAGGGGTAGGGGTGATTACGTTCTAATATTTTATTTCTCCCCGATCCTAACGCAATGAAATTTAACACATATTTAGTCTGTGTACGGATCATTCAGATAAAGCAATCCGATTCCGATTATCTTCAATGTTGGTGTCACTATGTCGTTATTATCACCATGGAAGTATTTTTTTCTGGACATTTTGTTATAATTTTCCAACGGTGTATTGTTACCCTGTTAGCTTTTGCGTGATGTGTGTATTCAAGACCACGAATGCATGACTTACTTGGAACGGGGTGTTGACGTCTACGGTAATGAGTAAGGCCGCATGATGCCTTCTCCCAATGCGCTCGAAGTAACACAAAAACAAACAAGGAATGGGGGGTAGGGGTGATTATGCTTCGATATCTTCTTCACACCTGGGTCTAGAGAGCCCAAGCTTTTAACACTTTGTGGTTGGATACTAGTTGAGCAAAAGGAGAAATCAAACTTCTAATACTTCTGGAATGAAGTCTCTGTAATGTTTGTTTTGAACTCTCGTGTATATTCTGTATAGCATAGTCAGTGTTACAGGGCTATATATCATCGCTCTGAAATATTTGTATCTAATACCGCCCAAGTCAGTGTTAGGGGCCGCGTGGTCATGTCATTCAATATATCCACATGAACAGTCACCATAAAAGCGGAGTTGAGATAAAAATCATCACAGGGGTCACTTTTGGTTCTTGTGATGTTGTTTAGAAATATGCAGTCAGTATATTTGTCTGTGGGGTAAGATGACGTTTCGTCAGTACGCCGGCTTCGTTTCTCACCGCCCGTTTAATTTTACGTTTAATTATGGTATGTGTTTAATATGTTTCACACATGTTAAACTCTGCTCGACTTAGGTTAAGGATTATCAACTAGCTGCTAGTGGTCAACTCTTATCCAAGAACGACTTTACATGAAGTTGTCGCTTGCATGTATTAATCTAGCTTGTGGTCAATTATTAACCAAAAGCAGGTCTATATAAAGTTGCCGCTTGAATTTGTTAACTCCATCAGTGCCATGTCGAAATTATGGACATACAGAAAAAAGATGGATTCAACTTTTCTAATCTCACCAATGTTTCGATATCTATTTAGAGAAAACCAGTTAACTTGCTAGATGAAATGAATGAATGTTACATGAAATGGAAGGAATGGATTCAGGCCAGAAAGTAATTGAGAGAAGACGAAAGGCAGATCCCATCAAACTATTTTCAAATATGATGCATGAAGTGAGACAAAATACATTAAAGCAACAGAAACCTGTGCCCACCCAACGTGTATAATCCAAAGACCGAATTCGTATAACATCCACATCAAAGAAAAACGTGAATGGTCGAAATTGAAAATCTGTACCTCCGTTCATATAAATTAATTCGATAAATATATCCTATTCGAAAATGGATACTTGTCAGTTTCTTGGGTTTCATTCTTGAAGCTAGATATACATTATGGGAACGTTCTATTACACTGTGATACTTAATTGATATTGACAAACAAAAACAAACATTCCAATGCCTTCCTTTTGTATAAAAAAGGTAATTGAAAAAAATTCGAAAAGATTCAATATATATGAATTTGTCAATACAATAATTATATCATTAGCAAGTGTCAGATCCGATATCAAGATTCAATAATCAGCCGCAGTCCATAACGAAATTCCGCTTCAATAATCGCAAGACCTATTTCGTATGACAGTTAGCCTCAATTCCAATGTGTACAAAATAAATACAAGAAAAGCAGTTTTCGATGACGTCAGCAAGACATAATGATGTTCTATACATAAACTCCGAAATCACTGGTCATTATTCTTTATCCAAATGAATTCCAAGTCGTGTCCAGAGTATCAGTCACACTCTGAATGCGTTGTTCATTTGAACACTATGTGAAAACACATGATATCCAAACAACCCCCAATCTTAATAAATTAATATCCAATCAATTCTCTCCAATCGTACATGTCGCTATATAGAATATTAAGTATACAATTGAATTTGGTGTTCTGAGCGCCCTTACTATGAATATTTAATAGCAGTATGACATCATGGTCGCATCTGGACTAGTCCATTTGCAGTCGGGGAGGGGAGATAGGGTCACAGTGTCCGTTTACCATAACGTTTACACCAAAGACCAGTCTATATATCTACCACGTATTATGGTGCCACGATGTCGGGACCGCGGAAACATAAAAAGTCTAAGTCGACTGAGCCAACCAAAATTTCTCTGTCATTAATGTTCCCGTCAAAGCACTATGAAGTGTTCTCAGGATTGGTTGTCACTCGAGTTACTGCAGGCCTGTTAGATCCTTCACGCGACATATCCAAATGGGGGAGCAGACGGGATTTAATTTTAATC
Organism: Hanleya hanleyi; assembly: GCA_036873755.1. Taxonomy (NCBI): domain Eukaryota; kingdom Metazoa; phylum Mollusca; class Polyplacophora; order Lepidopleurida; family Hanleyidae; genus Hanleya; species Hanleya hanleyi. The sequence goes on along the minus strand of JAVTVY010040719.1, from coordinate 143,384 downwards.
AGATTGAACAGCCTCAGACGTTATAGCCAAAATCTGGTTGCATTGTAAGGCTGTGTTATCTTGCCGTCAGGTATTTGCGCATCCCTCTTCTGTCCATTTTTGCAAATATCAGGCCAGTCTCGGCAAAATGAGATGTATATATCTGATTAATTGGAGCGACAAACAAGAGGTGGCACAAACTGACATCTGGCGGCTAAAAAGCCACCAACTGACTCAGCCACAAGCTTTTCTCGACACCTCACATTCAGACCTCAGACCCGAGAATACGGTGGATTTAGCCTTAGTATCTCAGCCGCGCTGTTATTGCAGCTGTTCATGTGAAGAATGTGAAGTATCCACACGGTCCCTAGCACCGGCTTAAGCGGATTTAGATACACTAGCTCGGGCGCTGTGATGACAGATCAGCTCAAACCAATAACTCGTTTGTTGTTAATGGATGAGCATCGAGGACGCCTGCTGGCGTAAATGTCTCAGCATGGGGTAAACATGATGAATGCAAGAATACCCTGAACACCTGTAATGCCCGACGTCGTACGGCTTAAATTTCCCACCAAAATAATAAACCTACACATATTTGTCGAATGACATGTACAGGGGGCGGGCCTCGGAAACTAACAGTCCAGCAGCAGATACCTACCATATACAGGTAATACATTGGAGCGATATGCAGAAAGGTGGGGAAAATTGACGACGTCTGGCAACTAAAAGGCCACCATATGACTCGGCTTCCCTCGGCACCTCACATTCAGACTCAAGAATGAGGTGGATTCTCGAACGTAGCCTAAGTATCCCAGCCGCGCTTTTATTGCAGCTGTGAAGTATCCTCACGGCCCCTATACCATCTTAGTTTACCGAGATATCAGACCATCCCAACACGGTCACCATTTCGATTCTGCCCATATTTCATTGCAAACAAGATTGAGCAAACAGACCATCTCCAGTAATAAAGTCGTTTCTTATTCATTACAATTAATGTTTCCTCCCAATCCCTTACTGTGATTGTCTTAAAGTTACGTTTACCGATGCAAAATTCATTATAATCCAAGTTTTCACAATATAACCTTGAGTTAACAAGAGACCTGAGGAATTCCAACTAACTCCGATTTTGTGGGACACACTCAATCAGATTTTGTTTTTCTGTCTTATTTCAGGCCAGATTATTAGTTTGTCACCCACAAAATTTTATTGATTTACTTCTGTATAACACTTGGTTCAAATGAAACCCTTTGAAACACTATCCAGATATAAGCGGAACATTTTATAGAAATAAAGAAAGAAAAAAAAACAGAACAAGGACACAAATAAAGGAAAAATACAATTTCTAGATTCATGACGTCATAGCGACGAAACTGAAGCAGTTATCGGAAGTCTGATTACTCTATCTTTCAGGTCGATATCCAGAAGCAATGCGTGGAGCATTTCAGCATGATCAACCGCGAACTAAAGAAAATATGGCAGTGTAATCTCCCCTACCCCCATTTGGATTTAATGGTGTCATGACCGGGTAACATCTATATGAATCCATGCTGAGGTCAAACGGGACTTAGTAGAAAGACGTATCTGGTTTAGAATTAAACGATAGACATATACCGTTCAAGATTATATGTCAAATATGAGAAAATCGGAGAAAATATTTCCCAAAATTCATGAGACAAAGGCTTCTCGAGCTTATGACGTCACTATGACGTGGCTATATGAGCTAGAGAAATTTGGACTGTTTTATCTGAAAGGTCATTATTAGGAGGTAAATTTGTGTAAGTTTCAGATCGCGAAGCGCAGGGGTAATACAAATATGAGGGTTGAATTACCCCTACCCCCATTCCGGTTTTAAATTTTTCAAAACCAGTCAGCATCAGACAATTGCATGTAGCAACCTTAGGCACCACGGTATATATCTACATCAGGTATTTTACTGACCGGGTGATGTTGAACAAAATCTACGCGGGGGGTGCTACGGAATGACATGTTCTCGCGAGTGGCTACCGGACTATATAACATGAGTACCAAGTGTCCCCAACACAGATATTTGTTTTCATAATTCAGGTCATTTTTCTGCTTTTTAAAGGTATTTTCTTCAAGTTTGTGTACGTTTATCTCGCAAATAGAGAAGTTTTGAAAATGTATTCTGGAAACATACCATTCTTAATATAATTCTATATAGATGAAAATTGCTGAACTGGACGTAAAACCGTAATTCTCTCCCTCCTGTAATTTTATGTTCTGTATTGAAAGGTAGAGAAAAGAAATCGCGAGATTTAAAATGAAATTAATGGAATTCTAAAGAATCTGTAACGAGCCTCCTAAATCTTGGACTGCTACTATGATTCACTAGATGTTGGAATATAATTCTGTATTAACAATACCTCTTTGGGATGGCGTTGTCACCGTTGGATGGTCTGTACTAATCCCGTGTTGATGATAATGATGGTGTGTTACCGGCCCCACGTGTACTTCTTGCGATTCTCTCACCTGAACCTGATAGGAATCCGTAGATAAAGGTTGTGGTCCATCCGAGGTTGAGGGGACTACAGCTCCTGTAAACAGTAGAATTATATCCTTATATTTATCATCCATATGTATCATCAGGCAACATTCCTGACTGGCAAACATTTCTTCAACCTGTCGACTAACCATGTTAAATCTCCCATTGAAGGCTGCTCCCCTACAACAGGTGGCACACTAGGCAGTAGGTCGCAGGCCCGGACTCTAAAAACGATATCATTATGAACACGAGCCCGGATGTAGAGAGATTGGGAGTCGGACGTGCTTAAACTTCGCTCCGAGAAATTTGTCTATTTCTGCGTATTTCAGCTGATATTAGCTCTGATTTCTGTGTAATATATTTTGTGAATACTTTTGACAAATACCTGTGGTGAAAGTTTAGGATTATTTCTCAGTTTTTTGCTGTTCAGGGCGGTTTTCTGACTTGGTTTGGCCTGGTTTGGGAAGGCAGAGACCCGCCATTACTACCGTTTCGGTCTTTGCGACCGAAAGGGTCGGTGGGTTTTTTTCTGTCTCCCTCGCCTCTGTTTGTTCGAGGTCTGTAAATATTTCGTATTTTTGTTGCTGTATATATATTAACCTCGTTGGCTTGACAAAGTTTATAGTTGGTTCGTTTTTCGTTCAGTTTGGCTTAGGTTGATTTGCACATATCTGCGTATATCAACTGGGTTAAATACATGTACATATTAGTGTATGCTGAAGGTTAGCCCTCAGAGTACACGTTTGAGCGAGTCTTTTGTTCTCTGTTCTTTTGTTCCTCGGGCCTGGTTTAGAACTGGGCTATTGTTCGGCCGGGACAAGGTTCAGAGAGAGTGTATTGTTGTATAGTTTTCACATTTATCTTCAGAGTGGGGCTCCCTCAGGGGGGTAGGCGATGTTTACTCTCAGGGGAGGCACACTACTGAGGTTTGTGTGTGTCACTATTTATAGTTTGTATTAAGATTCCCTTGTGGACTTTGAATTTTTTTTTTTTTTTTTTTTTCACTATGGCATTTAGCAAGTTTAATAGGTCACTGAGCCTAAAACTTCACGGTCTAGAGAGAGCAGATCCGGCTGATATATATCACGCATTAATAGACACTGTTGGATCAGGACCGAAAATTCTTAAAGGTCTAGTACAGGTATCAAATACTTTGTGGAACCTCACAGTAGCAAATGAGAATACCAAAGCTCGCCTAGTGCTGGAAGGTATTCACGTTGGAGATCAATTTGGCTATTTTGAGGAAATTGATCCAGGGAAATTGCTGGTAAAAATGAAAGGACCATGCGATTTCCCAGATTCTGAGATCAAACGTGCTTTTGAGTTTTATGGGGATGTTCTCTCTTTACAAAGGGAGTTCTACTCGTTTGATAGACAGTTTGAAACGGGAGTTAGAAGAATTTGGATGACGAAATTCAAACGTGATCTTCCTTCTTCTATTTTGATTGGAGGTATGAGACTTCCTGTATGGTATACCGGTCAAGTAAAAACATGTTATACTTGTGGATCAGAAAATCACATGAAAATCACATGAACATGAAAAATAAATGCCTGATTTGCCATCAGGAAGGACACTTTAAAAAAACCTGTCCAAAGGCCAAAGAGGTTCATGAAGATAACGCAGCTAATGATAGAAGGGATGATTTGTTGAATTCTCGCTTTGTTCCGGCTGCAGGAGTTAGAAAAGAACTTTCCGCCGAGGCTATCCGACAAAGACAACAGTACCATAAAGATGCATGGAAGACTGTAGGCCGTAATGGTAAAGCCACTGAACGTCATCAGGAGATAGTTGCCGCTGAGAGCATAGAGAAAACCTCAAACCACTACGAGGCTCTCGGTGACGAGATGGAGGTAGGTTGTGGTTTGAAAGATGAAGATGAAGGTGATAGTGAGGTTTGCAATGACAAAGATGTCAGTGAGGGTGAGGTTTGCGATGATGTAGAAGTAAAGGCAGGTGAGCAGAAGTCGATTTCTGATAAAACTGAAAGTGTTGAAGTAGTATTAACTTCGGAAGTTGAATTCAAGGGGAAAAATTTACCGGATACTGGTAGCGTTTCGGATCAGAATGCACTTGTGCAATCTGTGGATTCCATTAATCCTATTCACTCCGGTGTAGATGTTAACTTCACACCAAACGAGGAAGTAATGAAGGAGTTCTCAGAAAAAGAAAGTAGTCAGCAGTCTGGTAGTAATGAAGCTACCTCGAATAAAAATGAAGAGAATGCAATGGATATCGGCGGGGAGCCTGAGGTGGTCGATGCTACTCCCACTCCTAACAGCGATACAGTCATTCTTTCTGATGAGGAGTATCACGAGTGTAGCACTCGCCCGCTAATAGGCGAGACTTCCTTGAACCAAAGGTCGAGAGACTTGTTGGGACAAGAGAGACAGAAAGAAGTTTGTAAGAAGGAAAATCAAAAAGACAAGAGAGAAAGAAAAAAAGAAAAGAAATTTAAAAAAGAATTAATCAAAATAAAACGTACATAATGGCTAAGCTAACCTTATATATCTTGGCTTGGGCAGCTTTGTGTTTTATTTCTATATACGGACTGAAGATGGCTCAGCCACCAACTATCGTTCAGTGGAATTGCAGAGGAGTTTGGCCAAATTTAAATGAACTCCAATTATTAACTCAAGATTTTGAACCATCAGCTTTTTGTCTCAACGAGACCTTTCTGAAGAAAGCAGATAAAGATAAATTTAAATTTCGCCAATACACACCTTATCATTCCTACGCTTTAGACGAAAATGGAAAAGCTACTGGTGGTTCCTCAATATTGGTTAGAATGGGTGTTTTACACAGTCCTGTTGATTTAGTGACAGATTTACAAGCTGTAGCAGTTCGTATTACCTTGAATTCTGTTTTCACATTATGCACGGTGTACATACCTTCTTCTGGTAGTCTCCGGCTAAATGAACTTCAAGATCTTTACGATCAGCTCCCGAAACCTTGTTTATTGATGGGTGATTTTAACGGTCGTAACATCCTCTGGGATAACGAAGACAATTGTAAAGGTAAAATTCTCGAAAATTTTATATCAAATAATTCGTTGTGTATTTTTAATGATGGTTCTTGTACACATTTGTCCTCGGCCCATGGAACCTATTCCGCATTGGATATCTCACTTTGCGACCTGCCTATTCTTGAATAATTTTATTGGTCTGTTCATGATGACCTTTGTGGAAGCGATCACTTTCCCACTGTCCTAAAAGCTGTTCATTCAGCTGATGACCCTCATTCCACAAGGTTTAATTTCAAGAAAGCAAACTGGCCCGAGTTTGAAAAGCTTTGTTCACAAAAACTACAATCAGTCTCCTTCGCTGATGCTTCAGATCCTATACAGCTATTCTCAGATATGTTGATAGAAATTGCCAACCAAACCATTCCCACATCTTCAGGAGTTGCACATATTAAGAAACCTTGGTTTAATGATGACTGTAAAGAAGCAAGAAAATGTAGGAAGAAGGCTGAACGATATTTCCGCCGACATCCTAATCATGAAAATTTGAAAGATCTCAGAGTTACAAGAGCTAAAGCTCGTGGAACCATGAAACAGAATAAACGTGATTCTTGGAGAAATTATGTTTCTAAGATAAATACTCATACACCAATAACAAAAGTTTGGAATATGATCCAAAGAATAAAAGGTAAAAGCTCCAAGTTCAGCGTTCATCATCTCAACGATGGAAATCAGGTGATTACTGACAAAGTAGAAATTGCAAATAAATTAGGAGAAACAATTGCCAAAAACTCTTCATCAGAAAATTATGTACCTAAATTTCAAAGTTTCCAAAAAAACAGAAGAGAAAAATGAAATTAAATTCACTTCGGGTAATCACGAAGGCTATAACGCTTCGTTTACAATTGAAGAACTCCATGCTTCTCTCACGAAAGCTCATGATTCTGCTGCAGGCCCTGATAATATTCATTATCAGCTTTTGAAACATCTACCGGAATCATCTATAGAAATCCTATTACGCATATTCAATAGACTTTGGTATAGAGAAGAATTTCCTCCGTCCTGGCACAATGCCATAGTTATACCAATACCAAAGCCTGGTCGTGACCATACAGACCCTGGTAATTATCGTCCTATTTCACTGATTAGTTGTGTCTGCAAAACAATGGAACGCATGATAAATGATCGCCTTGTTTGGTACCTGGAAACTGAAAAGAAACTTACTGATATTCAAGCTGGTTTCTGGAAAAATAGAAGTACCATTGATCATTTAGTCAGATTAGATTCGTTTGTTAAGAATGCTTTCGCTAAGAACGAACATGTGGTTTCTATCTTTTTTGATTTAGAAAAAGCCTATGATACTACATGGAAATACGGGATTCTTAAAGATCTTCAAAAGATGGGATTAAAAGGTCGTTTACCCGTTTTTATTTCCAACTTTTTGAATGATAGACAATTCCAAATTCGTTTGGGTACAACTATGTGTGATCATTTTGATCAAGACCAGGGTGTCCCACAAGGCAGTATTTTGTCTACTACTCTGTTTAGTATTAAGATCAACAGCCTGGCTGCAGTTCTGAATAAATCAATTGATGGCTCACTTTTTGTAGACGATTTCAATATATCGTGTAGTGGGAAAAGTATACACAGTATTGAGAGAACATTACAACTTTGTCTACACAGAATTCAGAAATGGTGTCTAGAAAATGGTTTCAAATTCTCCAGAGCTAAGACAAATTGTATACACTTTTGCAGAAAATATTTCCAACACGAAGATCCAAAACTAAAATTAGACGGAACTGAAATCAAAGTAGTAAAAGAGGTCAAATTTCTAGGCATGTTGTTTGATCAACGACTAACATTCAAATCACATATAAATTGCTCAAAAGCCAAATGCACGAAAGCTCTGGATTTGTTGAAAGTCGTTGCCAGCTATAAGTGGGGGGGAGATCAGCAAACACTCCTTCATTTGTATCGATCGCTTGTTCGTTCCAAACTCGATTATGGTTCTATTGTTTACAATGGTGCAAGCAAGTCAAACTTGGCAAAGCTAGATCCTATTCTCCATCAAGGACTAAGGCTTTGCCTCGGTGCGTTCAGAACATCACCCAAGGAAAGCTTGTATGTAGAAGCGGATGAAATTCCTTTAGAACTTCGGAGAATTAAATTATCGCTACAATATATCACAAAACTGCGTTCGAACCACTCAAATCCTGCATATAACTGTGTTTTCAACCCGGAGTACGCAGATTTATATTCGCTAAAACCCTCGATTATTCCACCTCTTGGAATCCGTATGAAACCACATCTTGTAGCAGCTGGTATTAAAGTTAGTCAGATTTTACCTAACGAGCTCTTGCCAACTCCACCATGGCAGTTAGCCACACCAGAAGTAGATATTTCACTGACTAAATATAAAAAGGCAGACACGAGCCAGCTCGTGTATACTCAGGAATTCGGTCTACTGAGAGAGAAATACAGTTCACATCAGGCTATTTATACAAATGGTTGTAAGGATGGTGAGAGAGTAGCATGTGCTACTATCTTTAGTTCCAAAACTAAAACGTATCGACTGCCAGGTAAAAGTTCCATATTTACTGCAGAAGCAAAAGCTCTATTATCTGCTTTAGAAGGTATTGGATCCACTAGAAGGAAAAAATATGTCATATTCTCAGATTCACTGTCATGCCTTAAAGCAATTAAAAATGGAAATTCCACTCATCCCACCATCTTGGAAATTCTACAATTATATGACACCAGATTTGATCAACAGATAGATATTGTGTTTTGTTGGGTGCCTAGTCACGTTGACATCAAAGGCAACACTGAAGCTGATAGACTAGCTAAGGCAGCTTTAGATGGAGAAGTTGACCCTGTTGGTCTCCCATACAGCGATTTCAGACCATCTATCTGCGCATATGTAAGAAGGCTGTTTCAATCGCTATGGGATACTATGGATAATAACAAACTTCACGAGTTCAAAAAAACGGTTGGTTATACTCACCTGAACAGTCATAAACGCTTCGACCAGGCCATGATTAGACGATGTAGGATCGTCACACACGATTAACTCATGAATATTTACTAAAACAGGAGCCGATTCCAAGGTGTATACCTTGCCATGAAGATCTGACGGTGAAACATATTCTCCTGGACTGCATAGATTTTAAAACTGTAAGAGATACTTTTTATCGAGCAGATACGCTGGAAGATCTTTTTAGCAGAGTGAAAGAAGATTGTATTTTAGGTTATTTGAGAGAGATTGGTTTGTTGTACAAATTTTAATGTTTGTACCTGTTTTAACGCATTAGTTTACCGAGTTTTTGAATTGATTACTTAGAATTTTGTTTGATCGTCGCTATATAGCTGAAATATTGCTGAATGCGACGTTAAACCTTAATTCTCTCTCTCTCTCATTATGAACACGGAGACTCTGAGAATAGGTTATTAGATTGGCTGACTTAAGTTCACCGGTTTGACGGTGCCATGGAAATTTGGAATATCTGAGAGTTGTAATAAATGAGGTATTATAGCCAGGTACCGCAATCTTTCTAGCAAGTATGCTGAGTGCATAGGACCACCGGTAAAACGGTGGTCATCAGGAAAAAGTGCCTAACAAATACTGGGGGCATAAAACCAGACCTTCAAGTAACTGAAAATTCCAGGTGCCTAGCAAATAACAAATACTGGGAGCATACAACCAGACCATCAATTAACTGAAAACCCCAAATTGACCCCCCCCCAAAGTGCCTAACAAATACAGCGGCATACAACCAGACCATCAATTTACTGAAAATCCCCGTGCATAAGGAATACTGGAGGCATTCAAGAGAGAGAGAAAGAAGTTTATAAGAAAGAAAATAAAAAGGACAAGAGAGAACAAAGGAAAAATAAAAAGAAAGTTAAAAAAGAATTACCCAAGATAAAACGTACATAATGGCTAAGCTAACCTTATATATTTTGGCTTGGGCAGTTTTGTGTTTTATTTCTATATACAGACTAAAGATGGCTCAGCCATCAACTATCGTTCAGTGGAATTGCAGAGGAGGTTGGCCAAATTTAAATAACTCCAATTATTAACTCAAGATTATGAACCATCAGCTTTTTGTCTCAACGAGACCTTTCTGAAGAAAGCAGATAAAGATAAATTTAAATTTCGCCAATACACACCTTATCATTCCTACGCTTTAGACGAAAATGGAAAAGCAACAGGCGGTTCTTCAATATTGGTTAAAATGGGTGTTTTACACAGTCCTGTTGATTTAGTGACAGATTTACAAGCTGTAGCAGTTCGTATTACCTTGAATTCTGTTTTCACGTTGTGCACGGTGTACATACCTTCTTCTGGTAGTCTCCGGCTCAATGAACGTCAAGATCTTTACGATCAGCTCCCGAAACCTTGTTTATTGATGGGTGATTTTAACGGTCGTAACATCCTCTGGGATAACGAAGACAATTGTAAAGGTAAAATTCTCGAAAATTTTATATCAAATAATTCGTTGCGTATTTTTAATGATGGTTCTTATACACATTTGTCCTCGGCTCATGGAACCTATTCAGCATTGGATATCTCACTTTGCGACCTTCCTATTCTTGAAGAATTTTCTTGGTCTGTTCATGATGACCTTTGTGGAAGTGATCACTTTCCCACTGTCCTAAAAGCTGTTCATTCAGCTGATGACCCTCATTTCACAAGGTTTAATTTCAAGAAAGCAAACTGGCCCGAGTTTGAAAAGCTTTGTTCACAAAAACTGCAATCAGTCTCCTTCGCTGATGTTTCAGATCCTATACAGCTATTCTCGGATATGTTGATAGAAATTGCCAACCAAACCATTCCCACATCTTCAGGAGTTGCACATATTAAGAAACCTTGGTTTAATGATGACTGTAAAGAAGCAAGAAAATGTAGGAAGAAAGCTGAACGATATTTCCGCCGACATCCCAATCCTGAAAATTTGAAAGATCTCAGAGTTACAAGAGCTAAAGCTCGTAGAACCATGAAACAGAATAAACGTGGTTCTTGGAGAAATTATGTTTCTAAGATAAATACTCATACTCCTATAACAAAAGTTTGGAATATGATCCAAAGAATAAATGGTAAAAGCTCCAAGTCCAGCGTTCATCATCTCATTACTGACAGAGTAGAAATTGCAAATAAATTAGTAGAAACAATTGCCAAAAACTCATCAGAAAATTATGTACCTAAATTTCAAAGTTTCTTAAAAAGAGAAGAGAAAAATGAAATTAAATTCACCTCCGGTAACCATGAAGGCTATAACGCTTCGTTTACAATTGAAGAATTTCATGCTTCTCTCACGAATTACAAGCGTCTAGTCCATCATTCATAATCCAGCCGTCGTCCATTAGAGAATATCCGCGTCCATAATCCAAAGACCTATTCCATTTTCCATATAACAGTATTAGCACCAAATTCAAAAAGACACTCATAGTATACAAAAACATAGGCTTGTTTCCTGCAAGAGAGAAGCGGTCAACAGTTTTCAATGATGCCGGCAAGACATCTTGATGTTCCAAAAATATCAAATCCGTATCGCTGATCAGTATTCTTAATCCATAATATTCGTTGTAAGTCGTCATCTAAAGAATGATGTATCTCAGTCACGCTTTGATTGTGACTGTTCATATGAGTACCATGAGGTTCTTGAAGTACATGGGTTCATACGGCCCCTAGCCCCGGGTTAAGCGGAATTAGACACAACTTACGAAACGTAGCGCCATAGATCTTGCACGCGACGGTCGTATTTTGCTATCAGCATGCGGTATGTATCGTCAAATTTGAGCGAAAGCTCATGATTCTGCTGCAGGCCCTGATAATATTCATTATCAGCTTTTGAAACATCTACCGGAATCATCTCTAAAAATCCCATTACGCATATTCAATAGACTTTGGTATAGAGAAGAATTTCCTCCGTCCTGGCACAATGCCATAGTTATACCAGTACCAAAGCCTGGCCGTGACCATACAGACCCTCGTAATTATCGTCCGATTTCACTGACTACTTGTGTCTGCAAAACAATGGAACGCATGATAAATGATCGCCTTGTTTGGTACCTAGAAACTGAAAAGAAACTTACTGATATTCAAGTTGGTTTCCGAAAAAATAGAAGTACCATTGATCATTTAGTCAGATTAGATTCGTATGTTAAGAATGCTTTCGCCAAGAACGAACATGTGGTTTCTATCTTTTTTGATTTAGAAAAAGCCTATGATACTACATGGAAATACGGGATTCTTAAAGATCTTCAAAAGATGGGATTAAAAGGTCGTTTACCCGTTTTTATTTCCAACTTTTTGAATGATAGGCAATTCCAAATTCGTTTGGGTACAACTATGTCTGATCATTTTGATCAAGACCAGGGTGTCCCACAGGGCAGTATTTTGTCTACTACTCTGTTTAGTATCAAGATCAACAGCTTGGCTGCAGTTCTGAATAAATCAATTGATGGCTCACTTTTTGTGGACGATTTCAATATATCGTGTAGTGGGAAAAGTATACACAATATTGAGAGAACATTACAACTTTGTCTATACAGAATTCAGAAATGGTGTCTAGAAAATGGTTTCAAATTCTCCAGAGCTAAGACAAATTGTATACACTTTTGCAGAAAATATTTCCAGCACGAAGATCCAAAACTAAAATTAGACGGAACTGAAATCAAAGTAGTAAAAGAGGTCAAATTTCTAGGCATGTTGTTTGATCAACGACTAACATTCAAATCACATATAAATTGCTTAAAAGCCAAATGCACGAAAGCTCTGGATTTGTTGAAAGTCGTTGCCAGCTGTAAGTCGGGGGGGGGGGGAGATCAGCAAACTCTCCTTCATTTGTATCGATCGCTTGTTCGTTCCCAACTCGATTATGGTTCTATTGTTTACAATGGTGCAAGCAAGTCAAACTTGGCAAAGCTAGATCCTATTCTCCATCAAGGACTAAGGCTTTGCCTCGGTGCGTTCAGAACATCACCCAAAGAAAGCTTGTATGTAGAAGCGGTTGAAATTCCTTTAGAACTTCGGAGAATTAAATTATCGCTGCAATATATCACAAAACTGCGTTCGAACCACTCAAATCCTGCATATAACTGTGTTTTCAACCCTGAGTACGCAGATTTATATTCGCTAAAACCCTCGATTATTCCACCTCTTGGAATCCGTATGAAACCACACCTTGTAGCAGCTGGTATTAAAGTTAGTCAGATTTCACCTAACGAGCTCTTGCCAACTCCACCATGGCAGTTAGCCACACCAGAAGTAGATATTTCACTGACTAAATATAAAAAGGCAGACACGAGCCAGCTCGTGTATACTCAGGAATTCGGTCTACTGAGAGAGAAATACAGTTCACATCAGGCTATTTATACAGATGGTTCTAAAGATGGTGAGAGAGTAGCATGTGCTACTATCTTTAGTCCCAAAACTAAAACGTATCGACTGCCAGGTAAAAGTTCCATATTTACTGCAGAAGCAAAAGCTCTATTATCTGCTTTAGAAGGTATTGGATCCACTAGAAGGAAAAAATATGTCATATTCTCAGATTCACTGTCATGCCTTAAAGCAATTAAAAATCGAAGTTCCACTCATCCCACCATCTTGGAAATTCTACAATTATATGACACCAGATTTGATCAACAGATAGATATTGTGTTTTGTTTGGTGCCTAGTCACGTTGACATCAAAGGCAATACTGAAGCTGATAGACTAGCTAAGGCAGCTTTAGATGGAGAAGTTGACCCTGTTGGTCTCCCATACAGCGATTTCAGACCATCTATCTGCGCATATGTAAGAAGGCTGTTTCAATCGCTATGGGATACTATGGATAATAACAAACTTCACGAGTTCAAAAAAACGGTTGGTTATACTCACCTGAACAGTCATAAACGCTTCGACCAGGCCATGATTAGACGATGTAGGATCGGTCACACACGATTAACTCATGAATATTTGCTAAAACAGGAGCCGATTCCAAGGTGTATACCTTGCCATGAAGATCTGACGGTGAAACATATTCTCCTGGACTGCATAGATTTTAAAACTGTAAGAGATACTTTTTATCGAGCAGATACGCTGGAAGATCTTTTTAGCAGAGTGAAAGAAGATTGTATTTTAGGTTATTTGAGAGAGATTGGTTTGTTGTACAAATTTTAATGTTTGTACCTGTTTTAACGCATTAGTTTACCGAGTTTTTGAATTGATTACTTAGAATTTTGTTTGATCGTCGCTATATAGCTGAAATATTGCTAAATGCGACGTTAAACCCTAATTCTCTCTCTCTCTCTCCATTTTCAATTGCTTTAAGGCATGACAGTGAATCTGAGAGTATGACATATTTTTTCCTTCTAGTGGATCCATTACCTTCTAAAGCTGATAATAGAGCTTTTGCTTCTGCAGTAAATATGGAAGTTTTACCTGGCAGTCGATACGTTTTAGTTTTGGAACTAAAGATAGTAGCACATGCTACTCTCTCACCATCTTTAGAACCATCTGTATAAATAGCCTGATGTGAACTGTATTTCTCTCTCAGTAGACCAAATTCTTGTGTATACACGAGCTGGCTCGTGTCTGCCTTTTTATATTTAGTCAGTGAAATATCTACCTCTGGCGTGGCTAACTGCCATGGTGGAGTTGGCAAGAGCTCGTTAGGTAAAATCTGACTAACTTTAATACCAGCTGCTACAAGGTGTGGTTTCATACGGATTCCAAGAGGTGGAATAATCGAGGGTTTTTGCGAATATAAATCTGCGTACTCAGGGTTGAAAACACAGTTATATGCAGGATTTGAGTGGTTCGAACGCAGTTTTGTGATATATTGCAGCGATAATTTAATTCTCCGAAGTTCTAAAGGAAATTCATCCGCTTCCACATACAAGCTTTCTTTGGGTGATGTTCTGAACGCACCGAGGCAAAGCCTTGGTCCTTGATGGAGAATAGGATCTAGCTTTGCCAAGTTTGACTTGCTTGCACCATTGTAAACAATAGAACCATACTCGAGTTTGGAACGAACAAGCGATCGATATAAATGAAGGAGAGTTTGCTTATCTCCCCCCCCCCCCCACTTATAGCTGGCAACGACTTTCAACAAATCTAAAGCTTTGGTGCATTTGGCTTTTAAGCAATTTATGTGTGATTTGAATGTTAGTCGTTGATCAAACAATATGCCTAGAAATTTGACCTCTTTTACTACTTTGATTTCAGTTCCGTCTAATTTTAGTTCTGGATCTTTTTGCTGGAAATATTTTCTGCAAAAGTGTATACAATTTGTCTTAGCTCTGGAGAATTTGAAGCCATTTTCCAGACACCATTTCTGAATTCTGTATAGACAAAGTTGTAATGTTCTCTCAATATTGTGTATACTTTTCCCACTACACGATATATTGAAATCGTCTACAAAAAGTGAGCCATCAATTGATTTATTCAGAACTGCAGCCAAGCTGTTGATCTTGATACTAAACAGAGTAGTAGACAAAATACTGCCCTGTGGGACACCCTGGTCTTGATCAAAATGGTCAGACATAGTTGTACCCAAACGAATTTGGAATTGTCTATCATTCAAAAAGTTGGAAATAAAAACGGGTAAACGACCTTTTAATCCCATCTTTTGAAGATCTTTAAGAATCCCGTATTTCCATGTAGTATCGTTGGCTTTTTCTAACTCAAAAAAAGATAGAAACCACATGTTCGTTCTTGGCGTAAGCATTCTTAACATACGAATCTAATCTGACTAAATGATCAATGGTACTTCTATTTTTCCAGAAACCAGCTTGAATATCAGTAAGACTCTTTTCAGTTTTCATGTACTTGGCGATCATTTAGCATGCGTTCCATTGTTTTGCAGACACAGCTAGTCGGTGAAATCGGACGATAATTGGCAGGGTTTGTATGGTCACGACCAGGCTTTGGTACTAGTATAACTATGGCATTGTGCCATGACGGAGGAAATTCCTCTCTATACCAAAGTCTATTGAATATGCGTAACAGGATATTCCGGTAGATGTTTCAAAAGCTGATAATGAATATTATCAGAGCCTGCAGCAGAATCATGAGCTTTCGTAAGAGAAGCATGAAGTTCTTCAATTGTAAACGAAGCGTTATAGCCTTCATGGTTACCGGGGGTGAATTTAATTCCATTTTTCTCTTCTCTTTTTGGAAATTTTGAAATTTAGGTACATAATTTTCTGATGAAGAGTTTTTGGCAATTGTTTCTCCTAATTTATTTGCAATTTCTACTGTCAGTAATCACCTGATTTCCATCGTTGAGATGATGAACGCTGGACTTGGAGCTTTTAACTTTCATTCTTTGAATCATATTCCAAGCTTTTGTTATTGGAGTATGAGTATTTATCTTAGAAACATAATTTCTCCAAGAATCACGTTTATTCTGTTTCATGATTCTACGAGCTGTAGCTCTTGTAACTCTGAGATCTTTCAAATTTTCAGGATTAGGATGTCGGCGGAAATATCGTTCAGCCTTCTTCCTACATTTATCATTATACCAAGATTTCTTAATATGTGCAACTCCTGAAGATGTGGGAATGGTTTGGTTGGCAATTTCTATCAACATATCTGAGAATAGCTGTATAGGATCTGACGCATCAGCGACGGAGACTGATTGTAGTTTTTGTGAACAAAGCTTTCCAAATTAAACCTTGTGAAATGAGGGTCATCAGCTGAATAGGTTCCATGGGCCGAGGACAAATGTGTATAAGAACCATCATTAAAAATACACAAAGAATTATTTGATATAAAATTTTCGAGAATTTTACCTTTACAATTGTCTTCATTATCTCAGAGGATATTACGACCGTTAAAATCACCCATCATAAAACAAGGTTTCGGGAGCTGATCGTAAAGATCTTGAAGTTCATTGAGCCGGAGACTACCAGAAGAAGGTATGTACACCGTGCACAATGTGAAAACAGAATTCAAGGTAATACGAACTGCTACAGCTTGTAAATCTGTCACTAAATCAACAGGACTGTGTAAAACTCCTCTGCAATTCCACTGAATGATAGTTGGTGGCTGAGCCATCTTTAGTCTGTATATAGAAATAAAATACAAAACTGCCCGCCAAGATATATAAGGTTAGCTTAGCCATTATGTACGTTTTATTTTGGGTAATTCTTTTTTAAATTTCTTTTTATTTTTCATTTGTTCTCTCTTGTCTTTTTTATTTTCTTTCTTATAAAGTTCTTTCTCTCTCTCTTGTCCCAACAAGTCCTTCGACCTTTGGTTCAAGGAAGTCTCGCCTTTTAACGGACGATCATTACACTCATGATACTGGTCATCAGAAAGCATGGATGACTCGTTGGTAGGAGTGGAGGTAGTATCGACTATTTTAGGCTCTTTGCCTGGTTCGCTATCTAGGGAATTCTCTTTCTCCTTTTCCTGATTCGAGGTAGTTTCATTACTACAAGATTGTTGGTTACTTTCTTCTTCTATGAATTCATTCATGACTTCCTCATTCGGTGTAAAGTTTACGTCTACACCAGAGTGAATAGGATCAATGAAGGAATTCACAGACTGCACAGGTGTATCCGAAGCCGACACACCGCCAGTATCCGGTAAGTTGTCTGGAGTCAATGTGTTGTCAACACTTTCAGTCTGACCAGAATCAGACTTCTGATCACCTGACTTCTCATCACCTGGTTCGGCCTCTACACCATTGCAAACCTCACTATCACTGCCATCTTCATCTTCCGAACCGCAACCTACCTCCATCTCGTCACCGAGAGGCTCGTAGTGGTTTGAGGTTTTCTCATTGCTCCTGGCGGCAACCATCTCCTGATGACGTTTGATAGGTTTGCCATCGGGGTCTACAGTCTTCCATAAGTCCATAGCTTGTTGTTTTTTTCCGCTGAAGAGTCTCGGCGCTAAGTCCTCCTCGGACTTCTGCTGGCGGAACAGAGCGAGGACCAGAGGAACCACCCTTTCCTCCGTTAGCTACGGTATCTTTTTTTAAAGAGTTCATGTGATATTCTGATCCACAAGTATAACATGTTTTTACTTGACTGTTATACCATACAGGAAGTCTCATACCTCCAATTAAAATATAAGAAGGAAGAGCACGTTTGAATTACGACATCCAAATTCTTCGAACTCCCGTCTCAAACTCTCTATCAAACGAATAGAACTCCTTTTGAACAGTGAGAACATCCACATGAAACTCAAAAGCACTTCTGATCGCAGAATCTGGGAAATCGCATGGTCCTTTCATCTTTACTAGAAATTTCCCTGGATCTGTTTCCTCAAAATGGCCACGTTGATCTCCAACGCGAATACCTTCCAGCACTAGGCGAGTTTTGGCAATTTCATTTGCTAGTGTGACGTTCCACAGGGTATTTGATACCTGTACTAAACCTTTAAGGACTTTGCGTCCTGATCCAACAGTGTCTCTTAATGCGCGATATATATCAATCGCATTAGCTTTCTCTAGACCTTGAAGCTGTAGGCCCAGTGACCTATCAAACTTTCTAAAGGCCATAGTGAAAAAAAAAATTCAAAGTCCCACTAGGGAATCTCTATTCAACTACGAACTACAAATAGTAACACGCACAACCCCCAGCTGTGTGCCTTTCCACAGAGTAAACATTGCCTCCCCCCTCCCAAGGGAGGCTCACTCTAAGGGTGAAGGTGAAATCTATATAAGCAGTACAGCAATACACTCTCTCTGAACCTGAGGTCTCGGTCGAACAATAGCCCAGTTCTAAACCTGTCCGTTGCTGGGTAATGCCGAGGAACAAAAGAACAGAGAAAAAAGACTCGCTCGAACTCGTACTCTGAGGGCTAGCCTCCAGTATACACTTTCAATATGTACATGTATTTAGCCTAGCTCAATATACGCAGATATGTGCAAATCGAGCTAAGCCAAACTGAACGAAAAAAGAACCAACTACAAACTTGATCAAGCCAACAAGGAAATATATATACACACCAACAAAATACGAAATATTTACAGACAGCGAACAAACAGAGAAGAGAGAGACAGAAAACCCCCCACCGACCCTCTCGGTCACAAAAACCGAGACGGTAGTAATGGCAGATCTCTGCCTTCTCAAACCAGGCCAAACTGACTAAGTCAGAAAAACGCCCTGAACAGCAAAAAACCTTAGAAATAATTCTAAACTTTCACCACAGGTATTTGCCAAAGTATTCACAAAATATATTACACCAAAATCAGAGCTAAGATTAGCTGAAATCCACAGAAATAGACAAATTTCTCGGAGCGAAGTGAAAACACGTCCGACTCCCAATCTCTCTACATCCCCCAATTGTTAGATTAATGTATCAATTATGTATATTGTTCAGATTTAACAGTGAGATGAACTTGTGTTAAGTGAAATATTATTATTACCACCCCCCCCCCCCTCTCCCCACAAGTCTGATCATGGCAATTATATAATGAATTATAATCTCAACAACAATAATACACTGTGGATATGTCCACCTCGAACATCTGGTTGGGCACCCTCTCTATTTAGCGGGTTTAAACCTCGTTTCATAAATGAATTGTCTACAAATATCACAGGCTTTGCACCTGTGTCAGCGTACAGGCCAAGGGTCATGTAACCCCCAAACAAGCGCAGCCCCTGTTTGTGGACAAACATCCAGTTAGACAACCCCATCTTTCCCCAAATCAAAGATTTATTTTAGCCCGAGATCAAGCCTACTTTAAGCTGTTGTTTTTTACTGGAGATAGGGCTGACTTGAGCCTCACACTGATCAAAGAGGTCTCCTGGTTGCCAGATGATACTGGTATTATATTTTCCCACACATTTGGTAAAACAGCAGGCACTAATACTTTCGCAGTTATGGCGAGTGAAAATTGTACACTTTGCCCAATAAAAGCATTACAGCTATATCTGGTAACAGCCCAACAGCTGTCTCTTGATTTGACAACTGGGTATCTCTTTCGACCCATTGATTCTGTGGGCATGGTTCTTAACCGCCCATTGGATTACAATGTAGTGTACATTAACTTGAAATCGTACCTAGCTACTTTAGGAATCGACAATGGCGAGACCCCCGCAGTTTCCGTGGTGGATGTGCTGTTACAGCTACTGCCCTAAAATCTGGCCACGAGCTTGCCGAGGTCATGAAACACATTGGTTGGAAAACCGTACCTCTGGCAGCACACTACACGAGACTCTCCCGATTACATTGCCGCAGCCTGCCCGTCTATTTGTCCTCTGCTGTCTGTTATGATTCGACTGGAAAATCTGTGGCACTGCGGGCGGCAGATACCTACAACTCCCTAGCAAATCTACCTAAGCTAGGCTAGCTAAGCCCTTAAATAATTACAATTCTGATCCGATGCCCTTTATTGACTATAGTCCAGAGATGTTTTAATAGTGCTCGTCCAATATTTGAATGTTTCCTAAATGGCCCAGTTATTTGCAATAAATTGTTCTTGGAGGTAAATCCTGTTGGACCGATGTCTGGTGCTACAGTATCTAATAAAAGTTGTCAATTCTACACAGCAGCCTTTTGTTATTTTCGTACCAGAAGACACAAGATACAGGTCATGGATTCTCAATGAAAATTAACCGTCGTAACCAGAAAAAACACAATGGTGTCTTTGCTGAAATAACATTTATTGAAACTTAAATCCATGACAACCAATTCAGTCGGCATTCTAGCCTGCATCTTGTGTGTGTGGTTTTCTATATTGCGCTTAGGGGGTTAATAGGGTTAATTTTATGATTTATTATGAGTGTATGGTAATAGAAATGGAAGGTAAAATATATGAACAGACTAGGTAAGCTTCTGCGGTTTGGATCAAGGATATAACGGTTTTCACCTCCCAATACTCAAGTTACAAGAAATACAGAGAGCAGTAAAATGGAATACAATACTATTCCATTTCACTGTGCATGCCTGGATGAGTTGTGAGGCGTGACCCGCTTCTCGCACCGTCATTCCAAGCTGAACTCGCAAGCAGATGCCGGAGTGGCTACATGGAAATAGTTACCATAGAAAAGCTAAGGCGGTTATCGGCGGAGTGGGTTAATAGCATTGTATATTCACTTCCCACCCACCCACGCACTTCTACTAATTTTTCACTACAATCTTTGCTCCTCGTTCAATATATTTTCACCTCCCAATACTCAACTTACAAAGAATACAGAGAGCAGTAAAATGGAATACAATACCATCAATTAGAGCTAGAGTATGACTTTTTTCAAAACTAAAACATTCTGAAATTTTAAATTCTGTTCTTGAAAAGTTGATATTCAAATTTGAAGAAAATAAAACAACCAGAAAAATGTGCTCAGGTCTTATTTTGTTTTCAGCCCAATGTGAAATCTGCCTTGATAGTGAATTTCAAGCATATGAAAACATCCATTTTGACAGAGAAGAGAATCGATGGGTTGTTCCAGGAGGTAGAGCATGTCTGGCCAAGTGGAAGGATGGCTGGCTTGAAGCTAAAATTCTGGCTATAAGCAGTATGTATATTGCTTAAAAAGGATGATCAAATTCCATTTTGGAATCGATCAATTATTGTTAGTGACTGTGATGTAAGAACATCAATGTAAATCTGATACAAATACAACAATACAATTAACTTCTGCCTCTAAATGCAATTATGAACAAAACATGTCTGAAAGTCATATTCATTCCCTTATGGACAAAATTGATAGGTCACCAGAACGCCTTGCCGTTTGGCGGTAATGCAAGTCAACCAGCAATCATGACATCCCTTCCACTTCAACAGAGAAGTTTCCAAACCGTCACTGTAAGATTAAAATCGCTAATGTGTGACTATATTAAAAGAGAGTGGGCATCCTGGAAACAGTCCAATAAACTGAGCAAACGGCAATTCCAAGATTTATCACCATAAAATCAGGGGGTGATCAAATTTATTAGAACAGGAAATTGATCACGTAGTGCAAAATCATACAAGTAATCCTTTATTTCTGTTATTTCTAAGATTTTAGGGAATGATCAAATTACTGGACAAATTAATCTTGTCCACAAAACTGGGGATGATTGAACTTAATGAGGGTGATTAACTTATTAGGGATGAAGGTTTACAGTACGGTACGTATATAAAAGGATAATAATAGTAATCATTAGCAAGTCTGATAATCCACAAAATAATTTATTTGGGAATCGGTAATGAGCCGAGATATCGATTTACTTTTTTCAGGTTCAATGAATCAAACCGAATCCGAGAGTGATGAAAACATTTAAATGAGGTTTGTACTAAATAACTGATAATTCGTGTTAATTAAATTCGTTAACAAACTCACCAGGCTTGGGTCATTCACAGATAATCCTGATTAACACATCACTGGTTTTGTTAAGTGTTGATTGTTATTTCCCCATTATTCTAACTGGTCTTTGACGTATCAGATGAAAGAGCTGAGTAAGAAATGCCACTAAGCAGAAGAAGAGTATAAATAGAGTCCTCAGTTCTGGCATGATCGATGCATTGGCGTTCTTGCATTTGAACCAAGTGCGAGATGGTCTGGCTTACCTTCGCAACAACACTCCGCAAGGACTCGAACCTTTGCTGGATTACTTCGACGCCACCTATGTGTCTGTGACTTTCAGTCGAATCCAGCCTCCCGCTGCTGTCAATGGGATGGTTCCACCAGTGAGAGTTCGGCGTCTTCCACCTACTTTCCCTCCAGCTGTATGGAATGTGAATGGCATTACACTGGCTGGTGAAGATAGGACCAACAATGTATGTGAGAGTTGGAATGTTGGATTCCAAACCCTTGTTGGCATGAAGCACCCGCCAGTTTTCCGTCTATTTGAAGCCCTGAGAAAAGACCTTGCTCTTGTTGAGACTGCCTTCCTCCAACATGAAAGCGGTCGGTTACCAAGGAAAAGACAACGCCGGGCCACTGTCGCGCTCCAGCGACGCCTTCTCAAAATCTGTGAAGAACGCAGAGAGGGACAGGACAATAGCCCAGACCCTACATGCAGCTGGAAACTGTATTCGGTTTCAGTGAAACTAACTATATACTATTAGTGTTTTAATTTAACAGCTACCAGATGAATGTTTTTAGTGCTTTAATTTAACAGCTACCAGATGAAAATACCTTTTCTTTTTGAGAGTTTGATGTCTTTTCTCGTGAACTTTTGTTAATTACAACACATATAAGGGAAGTGGAAAGAGATGCCGACATACTGACTGCGTCACATGACTTCACAGAATAGTCTTCTGGTTAACCTATTCTAAAGCACATACCAAGAATCTAACGATTCGTGATATGTGTTGTATCTCAGGTACGCTTTTATTGTACCTGTTCATGTGGCACTACATAAACATTTTACGCTTTTATTGTACCTGTTCATGTAACACTACATAAACATTAAGACCGAACTTGAATATAATCGTCAGATGCTACCAGATGTATGTTTTTTAGTGCTTTAAATTCTTTTTTTTCTTTTAAAGTTTGATATATTTTCTTTGCGAAATAAACATTAAGAACTTGAATATATTCGTCAGAAGTTTACTAAATCAGTTTCCCATATACCATGTGTAGTGTGGGCAAATGGGTGGAAGGGCAAATTGACATGAAGGGCAAATGGTCAAAAGGGCAAATATCCGAAGGGCAAACGTCCAGAAGGGCAATTGACTGCACACCCAATAAAGTATCCAATTGACTCAAGTTTTTGCAAACCTATAACGAAACAGTTATTGATTATGGCCTTTGAGAATGATGATACAGTATCATATGGAAAAATAATCTTCGCTCGCTCTTTCTCTCTTCATAGTACACATGCCAACTTCCCCGTTCACACTTCGAACTAGCCTTGATATATCAGCCCAGATATATAAGCCCACCGATTCTGCTCTGAAGAATTCATAAATAGACAGGAAACATCATTGACCTCGAATCCATCCTTTCAGTGTATTGTGTTGGCTGTCCTGTGTACCTGGTCATCAATATCGCCATATTAGGAGGAATGAGAGAATACGTCACCCTACACACAGTCGTAGGGCAGGTTCTGATTGGCTCGTCTCTGGTTTGTGGATGAAATTTACCCCTCGGATTTTTAAAATTTGAATGCTTTAGTTGGTCCTATCAATCAACGCTACTTTGAAGTATTTCGGTGCAGACAGTATCTGAGAAACAATTATTGTTTTTATGGCCTACTTAATTTTGCTCCGGTAATACTAACAAAGAGGATTATCAAATCTAACCGTATCTTTCTTTCATAGATACAGAGCGGCTCGAGTTCGTTCATAAAATCAACCTACTGATTGAGGGTTGACCCTCCAACCAGCAGAAGCAGGTTCGAGAATGGTACGGCCCTTGCTCCTCTGAATATCAGAGAGGTTTGGGGATGATACTGCCAACCCCTTCAGACCATAAGACGGAGGGTGGAGGACGGCGCTGCCATTCGAAACAGCAGACACAGCATGGAGGGTAATGGTGTCCTAACCCCCCCCCCCCCCAACCCCAGCGGCAGGTACAGGTTGAAGGATGCTGCTGCCTTTGCCCCTCCCGTAGGACAGGTTCTGATTGGCTCGTCTCTGGTTTGTGGATGAAATTTACCCCTCGGATTTCTAAAATTTGAATGCTTTAGTTGGTCCTATCAATCAACGCTACTTTGAAGTATTTCGGTGCAGACGGTATCTGAGAAACAATTATTGTTTTTATGGCCTACTTAATTTTGCTCCGGCAATACTAACAAAGAGGATTATCAAATCTAACCGTATCTTTCTTTCATAGATACAGAGCGGCTCGAGTTCGTTCATAAAATCAACCTACTGATTGAGGGTTGACCCTCCAACCAGCAGAAGCAGGTTCGAGAATGGTACGGCCCTTGCTCCTCTGAATATCAGAGAGGTTTGGGGATGATACTGCCAACCCCTTCTGACCATAAGACGGAGGGTGGAGGACGGCGCTGCCATTCGAAACAGCAGACACAGCATGGAGGGTAATGGTGTCCTAACTCCCCCCCCCCCCAACCCCAGCGGCAGGTACAGGTTGAAGGATGCTGCTGCCTTTGCCCCTCCCGTCGATATGCACGAGTTGGAGTAGAATTTTATGCTCACCCCTCTAACCCACAGTGGAATGCCACAGTCACCCCGTTTCCTGATTCAAGCCAGGATATAATAAACATGGTGTTAGGATATTCAAACTCCGCTCCCTCAGCCGTTAACATAGTTAGAGATATGCACAGAGAAGACCTCATGTATATAAAAAAGAATCAACAGACAATATTTTCCAGGCTGGACAGATTATATGATGTTTTGGATATAAGGAAACTGGAAGATGAAGACCAGGAATCAAACCAACCAAGCCCAATTCCAACTGATAACCACATGATCAATGACGCAGATATTCCACCAAGCCCTGTCACAATCGATCCCTTCACAGAGAGAGAGAGAGAATTAAGGTTTAACGTCGCATTCAGCAATATTTCAGCTATATAGCGACGATCAAACAAAATTCTAAGTAACAATTCAAAAACTCGGTAAAGTAATGCGTTAAAACAGGTACAAACATTAAAATTTGTACAACGAAGCAATCTCTCTCAAATAACCTAAAATACAATCCTCTTTCAATCTGCTAAAAAGAGAGAGAGAGAATTAAGGTTTAACGTCGCATTCAGCAATATTTCAGCTATATAGCGACGATCAAACAAAGTTCTAAGTAATCAATTCAAACATTAAAATTTGTACAACAAACCAATCTCTCTCAAATAATTTAAAATACAATCCTCTTTCACTCTGCTAAAAAGATCTTCCAACGTAGCTGCTCGATAAAAAGTATCTCTTACAGTCTTAAGAAGAGAGAGAGAATTAAGGTGTAACGTCGCATTCAGCAATATTTCAGCTATATAGCGACGATCAAACAAAATTCTAAGTAATCAATTCAAAAACTCGGTAAACTAATGCGTTAAAACAGGTACAAACATTAAAATTTGTACAACAAACCAATCTCTCTCAAATAACCTAAAATACAATTCTCTTTCACTCTGCTAAAAAGATCTTCCAGCGTAGCTGATCTCTTACAGTCTTAAAATCTGTGCAGTCTATGAGAATATGTTTCACCGTGAGATTTTCATGGCAAGGTATACACCTAGGAATCGGCTCCTGTTTTAGTAAATATTCATGAGTTAATCGTGTGTGACCGATCCTACATCGTCTAATCATGGCCTGGTCGAAACGTTTATTACTGTTCAGGTGAGTATAACCAACGGTTTTTTTGAACTCGTGAAGTTTTTTATTATCCATAGTATCCCATAAAGATTGAAACAGCTTTCTGACATAAGCGCAGATAGATGGTCTGAAATCGCTGTATGGGATTCCGACGGGATCAACTTCATCTAGAGCTGCCTTAGCCTATCTATCAGCTTCAGTGTTGCATTTGATGTCAACGTGACTAGGCACCCAACAAAAACACAATATCTATCTGTTGATCAAATCAGGTGTCATATAATTGCAGAATTTTCAAGATGGTGGGATGAGTTGAATTTCCACTTTTAATTGCTTTAAGGCATGATAGTGAATCTGAGAATATGACATATTTTTCCCTTCTAGTGCATCCAATGCCTTCTAAAGCTGATAATAGAGCTCTTGCTGCTGCAGTAAAAATGGAACTTTTACCTGGCAGACGATATGTCTTAGTTTTGGAACTAAAGATAGTAGCACATGCTACTCTCACCATCTTTATAACCATCTGTATAAATAGCCTGATGTGATGTGTATTTCTCTCTCAGTTGACCAAATTCTTGTGTATACACGAGCTGGCTCGTGTCTGCCTTGTTATATTTAGTCAGTGAAATATCTACTTATGGCGTGGCTAACTCCCATGGTGGAGTTGGCAAGAGCTCGTTAGGTAAAATTTGACTAACTTTAATACCAGCTGCTAAAAGGTGTGGTTTTATACGGATTCCAAGATGTGGAATAATCGAGGGTCTTTGTGAATATAAATCTGCGTACTGAGGGTTGAAAACACAGTTATATGCAGGATTTGAGTGGTTCGAATGTAGTTTTGTGATATATTGCAGCGATAATTTAATTCTCCGAAGTTCTAAAGGAAATCCATCCGCTTCCACATAAAAGCTTTCTTTGGGTGATGTTCTGAACGCACCGAGGCAAAGCCTTAGTCCTTGATGGAGAATAGGATCTAGCTTTGCCAAGTTTGACTTGCTTGCACCATTGTAAATAATAGAACCATAGTCGAGTTTGGAACGAACAAGTGATCGATATAAATGAAGGAGAGTTTGCTGATCTCCCCCCCACTTATAGCTGGCAACTACTTTCAACAAATCTAGAGCTTTCGTGCATTTGGCTTTCAAGCAATTTATATGTGATTTGAATGTTAGTCGTTGATCAAACAATATGCCTAGAAATTTGACCTCTTATACCACTTTGATTTCAGTTCCGTCTAATTTTAGTTCTGGATCTTTGTGCTGGAAATATTTTCTGCAAAAGTGTATACAATTTGTCTTAGCTCTGGAGAATTTGAAGCCATTTTCCAGACACCATTTCTGAATTCTTTTTAAAAAAAGTTGTAATGCTCTCTCGATATTGTGTATACTTTTCCCACTACACGATATATTGAAATCGTGTACAAAAAGTGAGCCATCAATTGATTTATTCAGAACTGCATCTAAGCTGTTGATCTTGATACTAAACCGAGTGAAACATATTCTCATAGACTGCATAGATTTTAAGACTGTAAGAGATACTTTTTATCGAGCGGGATCTTTTTTAGCAGAGTGAAAGAGGATTGTATTTTAGGTTATTTGAGAGAGATTGGTTTGTTGTACAAATTTTAATGTTTGTATCTGTTTTAACGCATTAGTTTACCGAGTTTTGCATTGATTACTTAGAATTTTGTTTGATCGTTGCTATATAGCTGAAATATTGCTGAATGCGACGTTAAACCTTAATTCTCTCTCTCTCTCTCTCTCCTGGAACTAGCCCGGCTTGTACAAGGCTTATGCATAAGTATAGGAATGAACGTACCTCAGTAGCCTGGCTATCCAGTTTATTCGTCTGCTGTGCCACTCTATTTCACTGGCATTTAAAGGACTCTCCGACAACAGAAGCGGGTCACATGTTAAGAAATCTGACACGAGCTTATCTATACCTGAAAAAATAAAAGTTGATCCTCCGTAAATCTTTCAAACCCCCAGAAATATGTGAAAGCCGAAATGCGCAAGCCGAAATGCGCGGATACTTGTCCGTATGAAGTGCCATCTTTTGATTTGAATTGAAACGGATCTTAATTCACCATAATCAGTGCAGACATGTGACACTAAGCATCTAGTTTGAAAATGTCAAACTGCTTCAACTATTTATGAAGGAGATACAGCCTGGACAGGAAAGAACTATAGCATACACAGAGAAAGGGCCATAGCTCGAAAGGGGTAAATACTCTCACAGTGCACATCTAAAAGATACTGAGCATATTCCATGTAGGAACTGAAGTTGTCCATGAAAAATAATTAAGATATGGACCAGACAAGAATATCTTGAGGTTGAAAAAAAATCTGACAGTGCACATCTACAACACATTAAGCATCTCCTGTGTAAGGAATTTGAAAGGTACGTCTTCCATGTATTCATATATGGACGAATTCCAAAAACAGGAAGTGACAAACACGGAATCTGATTGGATACTTAATATTATGCAAAACCACGATGAATTATCAATCGGGTCTAAGACAGGGAAATAAGTTCTAAAGCAAACGCAACCAATCTTAAATGCAATAATATTGTTATATACTTGTCGCAGGTCGAAGTGCGGCTCTTTAATAAAGAACAAGGAGAGTCCGATACGTGTGTGATGATAAATAAGTCGTTTAATGAAGATATCTGCAATAGCAATAAGAAACACCAGGGATCAAATCTGGAAGACTTGATAGCACTACAAATATTGCCGGGAAGACTCACGTCTGCACCGGTCAAAATACACTCAGGTTATCTGGTACATATTAATAATTCATTCTCAATACTTGTAAACAAAGTGATTTCGAAGTTAAACGAAATGCGTGGATTCAATATTACATCATATTTGGTCTGTGTAAACGGTCGCTCGCCGTTATCGTTAATCAAGAAATTAATATCTATAACAATTGGCGTACAGCCTTATTCTCGACATACTATATAGCTCATTGTTAACTCGGACAATAAGCCCTAGGCTTATGTACATTGTATAGCGCCTATGTCTTATACATGGCGCGTAAATAGCACTCGCATGAACATACACACATGAATTACATATTCTCTATAAAAATATTTAATCACTAAAAATTTAGGGCTTGATGCAATGAAATATTATGATATTTACATACCTGCAATAGCAATAAGAAACACCAGGGATCAAATCTGGAAGACTTGATAGCACTACATATATTGCCGGGATGACTCACGTCTGCACCGGTCAAGATACACTCAGGTTATGCCAAGCATGTCCAGAGAAAATTCAGTGGCCGAACGTGTCCATGTGACCCTCACACATATTATAAAAAAAAGATCTATGTACAAGCAAACAGGTCGATATAAGACGAACCCCAAATCACATTACACACGAATGAATACGTTATACAGATGGTTCGCCTTACATGAACTTCGTCTATCATGAAGGTCTCCATATAATCTGCAGCTAAGCACAGAATGTAAGCAGTGGACCCGTCACTTCGTCTCACACGGAGTTCAGCATACAATCTACACAGTGACACCTCACGTCGTCTTACATGAAGTATCACTCTTCAAATAATTATTCCCCAATATTACACACTGTGACGCTCTCCCCTGCCGAGAGGGAATGTCGTCCCGACATTTACACAAATACTTCCATACTACATTGTTGAGGGGCGACCACCCAATCTCCATATCTTTCAGGAGGTCGTCTGATCCTCGTACCTCTGCGAGTCAATGGCAGATCTCCCTCTCCACCTGTGGCGTCCTCTGCTACAGAATTAGGACCACTCATGTTGTTGTGCGATCTGATAGTACCATCTTTGGAACCATCTTCCAATCCTTCGCCCACAATCGCTTGCACGCTTTCCTCTCCTTGCTGTGACGGCGAAAGCTCCACATCGCCTAATCCCCCAGATGACCGTTCAGCACTCGAGAAGCTGGCACGAGAACCAGGTGTAAAGTGTTCAGCGTACGGACTCAAATTACTCGAGGGTTGTCGTCGTGGAATGTATATATCCGTGGTAGATTCCTCACTTTCGGTGGATGAGTCGGACGAATCATCCACTCTCACACGGGTTCGCTCAGATGCCGTCGGAGCGTCATCCCGTAAAACACTTGGGGTTTCTCGTGTACCATCGGTGTCGTATAGAGACATGAATGGAAGCAGCATGTTCCTGTGCAGGGTCCTACGCGGCCCAGTTCCGTTTTCTCTCTGCACCACGAACACTGGAATACCGATGTTCGGTCTATGCAGAACAACATAGGGATCCTTCGACCACTTATCTGCCAACTTATGTTTCCCTTTAAGCCCAACGTTCTTTACGAGAACACGATCACCGGGAAGAAGCGCAGTTTCACGAACCCTTAAGTCGTATCTTTTCTTGTGCCTTCGCCCTGCCTTCTGTGCTTCCCTTGACGCCGTCTTGTATGCAAACTGCAGCCGAGACTTTAGTTTGTCCACGTAGTTTCCACGATCAGAAAGCCCTGTGTTGTTAGAGTCGACCCCAAGAAATGCGTCTACTGCAAGTCGGGGATGTCTACCGAACATGAGAAAATATGGTGAAAATCCCGTACTTTCGTGTTTAGTGGCGTTGTATGCGTGGGTTAGCGGAGCCACGAATGATTTCCAGTCAGCCTTCTGGTATTCTTCCAGCGTGCCCAGCATGTTCAGCAGCGTTTGATTATAGCGCTCGCACATCCCATTTCCCATGAGATGGTACGGGGTGGTTCTTGTTTTGTCAATACCCGCAATCTTGCACAGTTCTCTGATAACTTTGGATTCAAAATTGCGCCCTTGGTCGCTGTGTAGTCTTGCCGGGAATCCATAATGGACGATGAAATTATCGAACAGAACACGAGCGGTTGTTATTGCGGTCTGGTTCCTGGTCGGGAAAGCCTGTGCGTAACGGGTGAAATGATCAGCTGCAACCAAAATGTTCTCGTATCCACCTTTTGATCTCTCCAGAGTGAGATAGTCTATACACAGCAATTGTAGCGGTTCTGTGGTTTCGATACTTACCTGCGGAGCGGATAGATTACTAGTTGGAGTCTTTCGACGAACACATCGAGAACATAATTTAACTTTGCGGTCCACATCCTCGGCCCAGTTTGGCCAATAGAAGCGTTCGCGAACTAGATGCATTGTCCTATCACGACCTTGGTGTCCAGACTCGTCATGTAAAGCTTTCAGTACCGTGTTCCGGTGCATGAGAGGAAGGACAAGTTGGAAGGTAACCTGATCGCCATCACGCCTTCTCCTATATAGCGTATCATCTCTAATGAGCAATCGTTTCCATTCCTTCAGCATCCGGCGGACATCGTTGGACTCCCTCATGCAATCCTTAGGCGATGGCCGGACACCAGACTCCAGAAGTCGCATAACACGATAAATCGTTGTATCTTTTCTCTGTTCCAACCCCCAATTCTGTACGGTCGGTAGGGTAGTGTGCCTCGGCACAGTCTCCGAAGGAAATACAGTCTCTTTATTCACTGCCAAACACTCGACTACCGGGGTTGTAGGAGACACCCGAACTCCGTTACAAACTGCCTTGATAACCTCCGGAGTGAGGACTACTGGGAATTCAACCCGCTGTATGGCTGGATGCCGGGACAGTCCATCAGCGTCAGCGTTGTTTCGACCCCTACGGTGAGTAATGGTGAAGTTGTAATTTGATAGTGCAGCAACCCAACGATGTCCTGTTGCGTCCAAGCGCGCCTTACCAAGGATATACGTCAACGGATTATTATCGGTTCGAACCTCAAACTTCGCGCCGTAAAGGTAGTCATGAAATTTATCCGTTATCGACCATTTAAGCGCAAGAAATTCAAACTTATGTGCCGGGTAGTTTTTCTCGCTCGGCCTCAAACCCCGGCTGGCATATCCGATCACTCGATCCACGCCGTCCTTCGCCTGGTATAAAACTGCTCCCAATCCATCACCGCTGGCATCGATGTGCAATGTAAAGGGCTTCGTATAGTCGGCATACGCCAATATGGGGGGAGATGTAAGTGCTTGGATAATGGTGTCGAACGCCTGTTGGTGCTGCTCTTCCCATTTCCAAGTTGGCGAGGTTCTAGCCTTGCGCTTCCGGTGGGACGGATTGCCGACCAGGAGATCATTCAACGGTTTCACGATGCTAGCATAGCCCTCAACGTATCGTCGATAGTAGACGGTGAAGCCTAGAAACTTTCGGACATCCTGATGACTTTTTGGTGTGGGCCAGCTTCTCAGCGCTTCAGTCTTGTCTGGGTCAGTCTCAATACCTGCAGAGGAGACGACATGGCCTAAATACTTCACGCGGTCTCGGAAGAATTCACATTTCGAGGGTTTAAGTTTGAGACCATGCTCCTGGAGTCGTCGGAATACTGCCTCCAGCCGTTCCAGATGTTGCTCAAACGTCGAGGAGAAGACGATCACGTCGTCAATATACACAAGACAATCCCGCAAGTTGAGCTCTCCCATGCATCTCTCCATTAAACGCTGGAAAGTCGCGGGGGCGTTAGTCAGCCCGAATGCCATTCGATTACACTCGAAAAACCCCAAAGGACCCATGGGGAAGGCGGTTTTATGTTTATCCTCTTCACGCATCTCCACCTGCCAATATCCGGAGCGCAAATCCAGTTTGGAGAAATATTTCGCTCCAGCGATTGTGTCCAGACTTTCTTCAATTCTTGGAAGAGAATAAGCGTCCCTGACGGTTCTGGCGTTCAATTTTCTATAGTCTATACAGAAACGCAGGCTTCAGTCCTTCTTGCGCACGAGCACCACATTTGACGAGAACGGACTTTGAGATTCGCGAATAGCACCACATGCCAACATATCTTGCAGATGTTCCCGGACCTCTTCGTACAGAGCGGGGGGAATACGGCGGTATGGATCTTTAAAAGGCCTGCCATCAGTTAAATTTATTTCGTGCATGGTGGT
The DNA here is from genome assembly GCA_036873755.1 of Hanleya hanleyi. Taxonomy (NCBI): domain Eukaryota; kingdom Metazoa; phylum Mollusca; class Polyplacophora; order Lepidopleurida; family Hanleyidae; genus Hanleya; species Hanleya hanleyi. The sequence goes on along the minus strand of JAVTVY010040719.1, from coordinate 110,882 downwards.
GGTGGTATGACCAAGATCAGTTAAACTACTGGAAAACACATGCGTCCAACGCTCCAATAATGCTCTTCCCTGCTGCTGCTAGTCAGGAGTCAAAGCGTCGAATTCCATGTCGACACCCAAAGATTCTAATGACTGAGGTTGCGGGGTCCGTTTAGACGGAGTCTCTCGTTCCTCTCCAGGAATCAGCGAACGAACAATTTTAATATCCTGCACCCCACAGAGCATGGCTTTGGCAGGTATAGCCACAACTCTGGCACTGATGTTGCAGATCCGGACAGGTATTCTTGCGAAACCGCCAACAGGTTTCAGCGAGACAACTCTGGGGCAAACACACAGGTTTCCAGACAGCCCAGTTGTTGCAGAATCGGTAAGGACAGTATCAGCTTCACATACGTTCCTAACCAGACCGGACACAGTGACGGTTTCCATCGGGCCTACTTTCAACGGGCGTCGGTTAGTGGACCGGACTATTCCCAGTGTGCCATCAGCACTACCCATAGACTGAAACGCCATTTCCCATTCTGGAGGAACATTCTGTAAATTTCTGGTTTTAAGCTGACAACAGCGAATGACGTTGGTGCCAATAATGATGGGTACTCCCATGTTGAATTCCGTTTCAGGAACGACAAGTGCAGGAATAGTCATGGAACTCTTCCCCAGATATGGAACGGACACTTCTAGTTCGACATATCCGGAATATGGAAGAGTGCAGCCGTCGGGACCGTGAATCTCCAAGTTGAAATCATCCAGACTGTGAAGCTCGATAGGGGGAGAAAACTTCATGCGCAAGGTCTCAGATATGGTGGTTACCATGCTACCGGTGTCTATTAAGCCTTTGGTTTTCACTCCATTGACGAAAACATCCGCATGGTTAGCCTCACCAACTAGCCTATCCAAAATTTCACCAGGTTCAGGGCTTTCTTCGATAGAGTCCCTCAGTTGCCCTTCACGGGGGACTCCTAATCGTTTAAATGACCAGCCCGGCTTCCACCTCTGTATTGGTAAGACCCGCGTCCGCCACCTCGTCGCGGTGGTCGTCCATAAGATTCGTGGATTCGTTCTGCTTGGAGTGCTTGTTGAACTTTACCTCCAGTATACGAGTTGTCAGAGCATTTCCATTATAGCTCTCTAGATTTGTATCTAATACCGCTTATGCCGGTGCTAGGGGCCGTGTGGTCATATCATCCAAGTTGCCACATGAGCAGGTACAATAAAAGCGTACCTGAGATACAACACATATCACGAATTGTTAGATTCTTGGTATGTGCTTTAGAATAGGTTAACCAGAGGACTATTCTGTGAAGTCATGTGACGCAGTCAGTATGTCGGCACCTCTTCCCACTCCCCTTATATGTGTTGTAATTCAACACGTTTCAACAGCAACTCCATTTGAGTAGAAAGTTTATCCAGTTTCGACGAGACATCAGCGTTAACGGTGTTAGCGGCCGCGACGGGTAGATGCTGAGCCTTCTTATTTAGCTTAGACATCTGGTCGTCATTGTTTAGCTCCTGCTCAACGGCTCTCACCTCGCTTCTTAGAATGTCAAAATCGGTGATTGTATCAAACTTATGCCGAGTCGCGTTCTTAAGACGATCGCTGCGCAGGCTTGTCCAGAATTTAGACCGAAGCATATCATTTCTGGCCAAAGACTGCACGTGCCCACGTTCAATTACCTGTTGTAGGATACCCAATAATCGGCACCCCCATGCGGCGACACTCTCGTTATCCTTTTGCCGTTCCGTGTAAAACTGTTGTAGTAGGGCTTCGCCAGTGGAGACGTTGCCAAACACTCCTTGGAGTTTCACCAGAATGCGCGTAGGCGAAGCATACTCACCTAGTGGGAGGATGGCTTTCAACGCACTACCTCTCAACGATTTACGGACAGTCTGGGTCACCATAGTATCCGGGTATACGTCGTCCCTCATCAAACATCGGACCTCATATTTCCAAATATCGAACCCAACTTCAGATTTCGGTGTGGGCTCGTCTCCAGAGAACGGGGATATTTTTGGCACTTGATACGGATGGAACGCTTGGGAGTTACGAATCCCGGATGTTGGGGTATTAACTGGTATTGATGTTCTAATCGGTGTTGGGGCTGGAACATCCTGTCTCGGGATACTTTGCAAGCGATCAAATTCTTGATTACTCATGATCTCAAACCGACCCGTTCGCCTCAACATATGTATTAGCTGCTCGTCTGTGAAAGGGTTGTCCCGTTCATCTAAGTCAAGGTCATCTCCTCTTTCAGCCATCTTGAATTCGTCGATCAGTCACAGTAGTTTAATCCGAAAAAAAACCGCGATGGTTAATTCCTACAAGTTATTAGTTTGAGTAAATAGCAGCTTACCCTCTGCTCTAGCAAGCAGCTTATATTCAGCTCTAGCAAGCAGCTTACCTGCTGCTCTAGCAAGAAGCTTATCTTCTGCTCCAGCAAGCAGCTATCTTCTGCTCCAGCAAGCAGCTTACCTTCTGCTTAACACCACAAAAATATTGAGGAGACAGCTTGACATTCGAACATGACCACAACATTCTCAAAATGAACATGCAATGACAAACCGGTGCATACCGCCGATGCTTTGAAGAGCAATCCCTGCGCAAATCTGCTGTAACTGGCATCAAACTGCAGGTGTCTGTATGTTGAAATACCACAATGAAACAATGTATCATGAAATGTACTGCAAATTTGGGGGAAAAAAACACTTAGATACTATGGAAATAAATGATGTTCTCCCTTTAACACTTTCAAATATTTGCTTGTTTTCCAACTATCAGAGCAGGAGGCGAGGATATTTAACAAATACAATTGAATCCATGGAATAATAACATTAAAACGACGTAAAGCACGAACAGTTTAGGCATTGACATATCATGAACAGCAATGAATGAATGCTCACATATAGGAGCATGTATATGTGAATGGGTGTACGTGGATGGATGCCGTAACTGTTGACGTATAAAATGTTAATTGTATTATGGCAGCTTGACAGTATTCAGTTGTATTGTATTATACAAAATTGTATTATGGGTGCGTTGTACTATGTAAATATATGATATTCGTGTCGTATGTGATTGTTTAATAGCGACGTTTTAATACGATAATTTGTTAGACTGTTTTATCAATTGTATAGTCTTCTGTGATATGTTGTGTCTTGTATAATTGTGTTCTGTATTTGTATTGGGATATGTATTTATATTGAATAATTGTATTATGTTGTGTAATTGTATTATCTAATTGTATTGGAATGTATTTGTATTGAATAATAGTATGTATTGTGTATTCGTATTATGTAATTGTATTGGGATGTATTGGTATTGAATAATAGTATGTATTGTGTATTCGTATTATGTAATTGTATTGGGATGTATTTGTATTATGGAATGTGTCAAGGATGTGTAAAGTGTGTAGGTACGTGCCTGCGGTTTGCGTATGTGAAGTATCAGTAAAAATTCTATGCACGTGTGACGGGAAAAATTTATGTTAAACTCTATAAAAATTTAGAATATTCAGCAACAATGTTATTTTCACAAAGTCAGATAATTATAGCATACACGACGAAACTCAGCCATACTATTGTTCGTTAGAATTTCTGTATTTCAAATGTCAGCAAAAGTTCAGCTCAGCCCCAAGTTTGAAACAGCTTCAGTTCAATCTGGTACAGGTAGATCCAGGTACGATATATCTCCCTACAGCCAGTAAATTCGAATTCAGAATGTCCGTACAATGAGTCTTGTTCAGTTGTTGGCATCTAAGCAATCATGCAGTTCGTTTGACCTTGAGGATGTCGAATTACCAACACACCAAATATCCAATTTTCCGGCCACGAAAAACAGTTCATCCGATCTTCTAGATAGCGGGAGATTTGCACTCGCCAAATGTAGAAGCTGGAACAGGAATACGTCAAATAAGAGTTACCTCAATGCACAGTGCCGTTTTCCTAAACGCCAGACACTTCACCCTCCAAAGATTCAGTCAGCGGCAGCACTATTCGTAGTTGCAGTGGTGGTGAAACCAATCCAGGCCAATCCTTCTCAGCTAACGTCTTGGTAATTTTCAAACCTAAGACTTCAAAGTTGCCAGGATTTAACCAATCAGCTATTGTTATATACTTCTTACGATGCACGTCAGGAAATCAACCTTGTCCCCCATCGGGCGCCAAATTATGTCACAGGTCGAAGTGCGGCTCTTTAATAAAGAACAATGAGAGTCCGATACGTGTGTGATGATGAATAAGTCGTTTAATGAAGATATCTGCAATAGCAATAAGAAACACCAGGGATCAAATCTGGAAGACTTGATAGCACTACAAATATTGCCGACAAGACTCACGTCTGCACCGGTCAAGATACACTCAGGTTATCTGGTACATATTAATAATTCATTCTCAATATTTGTAAACAAAGTGATTTCGAAGTTAAACGAAATGCATGGATTCAATATTACATCATATTTAGTCTGTGTAAACTGTCGCTCGCCGTTATCGTTAATCAAGAAATTAATATCTATAACAATTGGCGTACAGCCTTATTCTCGACATACTATATAGCTCATTCTTAACTCGGACAATAAGCCCTAGGCTCATGTACATAGTATAGCGCCTATGTCTTATACATGGCGCGTAAATAGCACTCGCATGAACATACACACATGAATTACATATTCTCTATAAATATATTTAATCACTAAAAATGTAGGGCTTGATTCAATGAAATATTATGATATTTACATACCTGCAATAGCAATAAGAAACACCAGGGATCAAATCTGGAATTACAACACATATAAGGGAAGTGGGAAGAGGTGCCGACATACTGCGTCACATGACTTCACAGAATAGTCTTCTGGTTAACCTATTCTAAAGCACATACCAAGAATCTAACGATTCGTGATATGTGTTGTATCTCAGGTACGCTTTTATTGTACCTGTTCATGTGGCAACTTGGATGATATGACCACACGGCCCCTAGCACCGGCATAAGCGGTATTAGATACAAATCTAGAGAGCTATGATGGAAATGCTCTGACAACTCGTATACTGGTAATTGGTGAGCTGTTTCGCTGTGACAACTCGTACATTGGAGATTGGTGAGCTGTATCGTCGTCAGATGTAAATGACGGCATTTAACACAAAAGACTAGTCTGTAAGGCCCGATGTCGACCCAGCATCAACTTCCCACAAATGCCAACATATATCAAAGACCAAAGGTCTGTACAGGGGGCGGGCCTCGGGGACGAAACGTCCACCAGCAGAATCTCGCCATATACAGGAAAAAATTACAACACATATAAGGGAAGTGGGAAGAGGTGCCGACATACTGACTGCGTCACATGACTTCACAGAATAGTCTTCTGGTTAACCTATTCTAAAGCACATACCAAGAATCTAACGATTCGTGATATGTGTTGTATTCCAGGTACGCTTTTATTGTACCTGTTCATGTGGCAACTTGGATGATATGACCACACGGCCCCTAGCACCGGCATAAGCGGTATTAGATACAAATCTAGAGAGCTATGATGGAAATGCTCTGAACTCGTATACTGGTAATTGGTGAGCTGTTTCGCTGTGACAACTCGTACATTGGAGAGCAGAGACTTGATAGCACTACAAATATTGCCGGGAAGACTCACGTCTGCACCGGTCAAGATACACTCAGGTTATGCCAAGCATGTCCAGAGAAAATTCAGTGGCCGAACGTGTCATGGTGACCCTCACACATATTATAAAAAAAAGATCTATGAACAAGCAAACAGGTCGATATAAGACGAACCCCAAATCACATTACACACGAATGAATACATGTTATACAGGTGGTTCGCCTTACATGAACTTCGTCTATCATGAAGGTCTCCATATAATCTGCAGCTAAGCACAGAATGTAAGCAGTGGACCCGTCACTTCGTCTCACAATGTTTGTTTGAATGTTTGTCTTCTATGAACTCCCAATTAAACGCAACATTAATCCGATTGACGGAGTCACTTAAAAATCTACGGTCACACTCGGGGTGCGGCAGACAATGTTTTGATCGTGTTTTAACACCCCGGGGGTGGGGCTGAACACTCCCAGATTGTGTTTTTTGTCTATGTTTTATATGCATATACCATGTAGCGTGTACTTCTGCAGAGAGAACCCGTTGTGGTTTAGATATATGCCTGGGTTGTATGTAGAATGCTCAGGATAACAGAGTACGAGCATCGATCCAACATTCAGTAGGTAGCCATCGTCGAAGCCGGGTTTCCAATGTTATAGATATACATGTACTTATGATAGATCTTATGAATTTAATGGAGAAGTTATGTACTTGATAAGCCCGTATGTATAACGCTCCCGATAAATATATTAATCGTCAGACCCGACATTCTTTAGCTAGCCGTCGTCCCACTTGTTTCCCTACGTTTTGAGTATATTTATATAGTTCCCTTTTGTTTGTAATCTTATGCATGTGTATAATATCACCAAGACCACTGTAACTAATTGTGAAAAACACACATTCACATAAATAGAACCGAAATCGAATTGATTTCAATAAAAATTGTTTTGAAGAACTGCTGAAAGCAGTGAAACTAGTTAGCAAAATCAATCAGTCCGAGTTGGTCATGACTGCATCAGATCCAACGTTCAACAGCTTGTCATCCTCCATAAAGCCTTCCCGTGTATATATTTGAAAATATTGTGTGTTTCTATGGAATAAGAAACAAAACACGGCATACCGGCACATTGCACCACGCACCATGATATTGCCTACATAGAAAACTCTTATGGATATTCGAGTTACATCAGTAACTGTTACCTCTCTCAGGTGCGAATTCTCATTCTCTTAGTTTTTTTTGTTTACTTCTTTAACTATTTAACGGATTGCCCATCTGTTATCTTGGGCACATGCGTGCAGTGCGATTTAGCTTGATACCAGGTAGTGGAGAGGGCAACGGATTTGGTCGTTTGTGGTCAAATAGAATGGATTTTCGGTAAATATCTTTGGGTTTTTCTGCAATATACTTGGTTATAAGGGGAATAACTCGGATTGTGGAATAGTGACAGATGACGTACCAGTATATTCCTAAAACACAGTTCATTATTAGAAATTAGATGGTTATATACAACAATAGATTGGACAGCCCAAATAAGACTAGAAAGATTGTTGTGGAAATAAAATGCTAGAGCTCACCTCTAGAAAAAGTTAATCAAAGGCAATGACTATGTAGTTTTAGGCTTGGTATTTCGGTTACATTGTTTGTCATTTCTGCCAAACTCTAGGTGCGATTGTTGAAATGTTTTTTTAGATAAGATAAAGTTCTGAAGAGCTTGATATGTTCCTGTTTTTAGTCAGAGCAGAGGACGAAGTTAAAGACAAACAACGAGGACAAGCCTTGGCGACCACGGCTACGTGCTGATTAACTTACCTTCATCAAATCGATGTTTCAGTTGGTCCTCTTCTTCCTCGGCAAACTTCACAGCGGCTCGAATAAGCTTATTCAATTGTCGTTTATTAAGTTTTGTCATTGAAATAGAAATCTGTGGAGAATATCATAACTATTATCATGATTATTCGACTAAAGAAAATGACCATGTCACGATGATATGGAATGGCATTAATCAACAGTCATAGTTCTAGCCCTTGTCTCCCGCTTCCATGGAGTTATTCCAACAACAGACTTCCAGAACAGAACATCAAGAGCTGCAGAAAATATCGGCACCACTCAGAAATATAATGGATTTTTTTCCTCTCCAACAATGTTTTGAACAGGAAACCTGAATGAAATTAACTACTGGAACAAATATCAATTTACATCCCTGCTTCCATACTGTATTCATTTTCTTGGCCCTGAAAATAATATCCAGCATTTTGTCTGCTTCTTTGGGGATTTATCTGGAGCCAATTGCATGTTAAATCTATCAAAATCACTTTACTTTGCCTTTAAATTACCATAAGCACTTAAAAACTTCAATAAATAACGGTTAATGGCTATCCTATGAAAGCATCATAAAATAAGACAATTAGCAATGGGATACTAACGAAATGCTATTCATGGAAGCCACTATTTATATTTTCCATCTTGAATGCCAAACAATTCTTGGACGAGTAAACATTAATAGTATCGAATACTGATCCCTAAGCTTTTGCATCAAACAAGTGATAATTGGTAGTGGAGCGAATGGTCATATAAATATATCGATCAGAGAGTAACCAATTAGACAGGTATTTCTATCGCAAGAGTATTGGCAGATCAGTTGCCAGTACTTTATTTCTGTTTCCGCGGGTCCTCGTATTTCCATTAAATCTATAATTAATTATCTTTGAATCATCATAGAAAATATTTACTACCATTGTAAAAAATAATGAACATTAATTTCCCATTCTGTACGGTACTACGAACTTCTTAACTTGAAAACCTCCCTTCATTATCCAGATCTTCCATTACAGAGTCAATTTATTCATTTAACGGAGTAGAGGACGTTCATTTCCCTGCTCTTATGGGGCTACAACATGGTGATTTGTCGAATTATTCAAAACAAGCTGGATTTCCTAACACAAGTACTCAGCCATCTCAAAATGGGATATAAATCAAAAAAGAAACAAAAGAACCATTTATGCGTTTTACTGGCGGTTCGATAGTGTGAAAGGACTGACCAAAAAGTTGGAATTTTAGATTCAATGGTTGGAAGGTGCAAAGTGCTCCCGAGGTTGAAAATTATGCCCCCGACATCCCCCAAAATTTACTCTTAGTCAATTTCAACAAAAAGGAAACTTGTTATCTGTTATAGTGCTAATATTTTCTAAGAAAGTATGGTGATCCCCTGTTTTTATTACTTATTCAACAAGAACTATATGTTTTTAGTATTATATAGCAAAATGGGGGAAATTTTACCTTGGGAAGTTTAATCTATTCAGCATCAAGCAAGAAAAAATTCAAATTTTCCTATGTATTCAGTGTTATTGCTTTTAAGTGGTAAACATGCATTTGGCTGCCATATCTTTTAACGCGTATGGTGACCCCTCATTTTTCTTTCATGGATAATCTTCTCTTAACCTGATGAAAAAAATAGTTAAATTTTAAAAAAACATTCAAACTCTAGAAATGAACATCCTCTACTACCTTGATGAAGCTCATTGTATTAATTCATCTGTCAAAGTGCTAGGTTTTATCACAATGGATTGGTGTGCATGATGTTCAAATATTAACTTTTACATACATCATTTCTTTATTTCTGATGAGTTAAACTTACTAGCCTATACTAATTTACTAACCTATACTTACTTACTAACCTATACTTACATACTAACCTAAACTTACTTACTTACTAGCCTATAGTTACTTACTAACCTATATTTACTAACTAACCTTAAACAGTACGTCATGTAGCAAGTAAAGGACCGTTAATCTTAATGCAATGTTAACAGCAATTTTTGTCATATTTACAGTATTTTCTTATCGGTTCTTTGAACGAATCATTCATCTATGAAAATAAATCATTCATCTGTGAACATTATGCATACATGAGACGAGAGGGGATTGTTAATTTTGTCACTCTATGCGAGGATTTTTCAACACGTAATAGCATTGAAAACTGACGCGAGAAAGCTTAAAAAGAATTATCACGACTCCCTGTGTTTGAAATTACCATTAAATGTTAACTATTGCTAATACACTTAAGTTTTAACAACAGCACCTCAGAACGTAATTATTACAGACAATTGGCACATTCTAAATACTGATAGACGCAAGAGAGGGGCTGACTGAACTGTACGATTCGAAGTGCTTTTTCTGACATAGAATATATATAAATTTGATCTGACTGGGCATAATTTGTGTCGCATTTAAAGTAGTCAACTAATAGCTTCAAACTAATAGCTTCACTCAGCATATTTTACTGACTCTGGTCTTATGTTCGATCTCAAAATCAATATCTTATGAGAGATTGAACTCGTTAAATGAGGCTTCAAATTGACAAATTATTGACAAAATAATGGTGTTTTGTTCACGGGATTTGAATTGCCCGTTATTTGGGTCGAGTCCATGGTGTATGGAGAGAAGTATTGGTCATATAGTCTCAATTAGAATTATTTTGGTTTAATATTTAGTAACAGTTTTGTATCAGTTTGGTTTCACCTCTGTATTGGAATTAATATGAATTTTAGATGGTATAGTGCAAAGTACTTACCAGAATAAACAAAACGTACGAGGCGATAAGGAATCTGGATAATCTGAAAGTAAGAAATCAAATATTGGTTGGTTTGGTTGGTATGAATGGGCACTCCATCGCGGTCCTACACATGTCCCTCTTACCAATGACGCATAGCCACTGGTAATGAATATCGGTTCCCTCCCTCCCTTGGAACTGATGGCCCCGGAACTCACACCATATTGATCTGTTATCACAGCTCCCGACCTAGGGTATCTAATTCCGCTTACGCCAGTGCTAGGGGCCGTTTATTCGCTCCAACTTCAGCCTTTTGTATTTCTGTTCTTTCTGTGTTTGAACTTGCATGGAACTTTTGTTTCGGGTGAATATTCGGCCAGACCTGTCTTATTGATATAGATATGTTTTTTAACAAAACATCGCACCTACCAAGCGCAGATGTTGCAAAGCGGAAAGAAAAGCGCCCAGGGCCTTTGCTTATGTGTTGTGGGATTTTGTCATTTGGTGCTAATGGTGTTAGGTCTGTATTAGATCTATGCATTATGGACGCGGAAAATCTTTAATGGATGACGACAGAATATTGAATGACGGACTATTCCACACGGGACGCACCGTGCTGAAGTCCCCCGAACAGATACGAAGACTCGTATGGGATTCTCATGAATTTTCATACAATGTCTTTTATCGCCAAACTCCTAATCCTTCAATTACATGTGATTTAACTTCGCCCGTGATTTAATAGGGGAGACTGATTGAAACCGTATTCCCCATCTCGCTTATAACGAGATCAGAATTGTCAGATTGCTAATAGTCATAGTCTTCTGGACGGTGTTACTCTCCAGCAATATGTTTCCTGTCTCTCTGTGAGGGATTTTATTCTGCGTTATTTTTGTTAATGTTGTTGTGGTATCTGTTAACTTTGTTTACACTGACCTTGTTTGGGACCAGATTATAGTGTGAAGACAAGGTTCTAGTTTATCAAGTTTCAAAATACTTCAAATTAAAGTACTGTGACCGTGAATAATGGCGGTATTTAGAGGTTGGTCCGTTTAGGTGTCTGTATTGATAGGTTTCACTTTATTTCGTTCCGAGAGCAATTGAAGGGGACTAGAACCGGTGGTGATTAGTGTCCCTTTTGATATCCTGTTCTATTGCAACCAAGGACGGACACTTGTCCCCAATGTGGAGAAAAGTGTCCTAGCTGGGTTCAGAGATTGGACCCGGACACGCTTAGCCATCGGACATTCTTAGCCTCCACACCGGACATGAGATTTTGAGATATAAGAAAATATCGAATCGGAATGTTAAGGAAGTCTGTGAATGTCATTAGGATTGAATAACATCCTGCATCCAGTACGAAAAAAAACACGTAGTGGTCTGGTGGGACGCAAACCCACGTCGTGTATGACACCCATGGCCTGCCCAAACAGCACAGGTCACATAGACTCCAAAACAAATGAAAGGTTCAATCGGCGGTTTTGTAGAACATCAGCATGTATGACTGGACGAGGTAGAGCCGCCTGAGACACTCTTTCAGTGTGAACCTCAAGCAAGCATATATCGCTGGTTAGGCATACGTCTAAATGAAACCAGACTTCTGAGGAATATTTGCCTTTTGGGTTCAGAATAGGAATAAATTAGCTGATGTCATCCGAAGACACCGTTCAAATTCAAACACATCATCAATATCTCTGAAAGTAGGCCTGGTTATTAAACCTGAACTATTTGGGAGGACTTTCTTTCTCTGAATTGGCTTTGTACAACCTGAAACAACCCTCAGCAAGAAAAGAAACTTCGTTTTATTAAGACTTATATTATACATCGGTGTATAATACCATATCAGTTGTGTTTTATCCTGGACCTTGTGACGGCGATCCTCTAATTTAGCACCATTATTTTATACTCAATGTTTGTGCAGAGATTCATCAAGATATATCGTGATCGGAAATTGTGAGAATGTTGCTTGAGATGTTTTATTTCTACTACCAGAAGATTCTAGGCAAGCCATTGGCCGACAGCAGTCACGTGGTGTTGTGACCTAGCTGACTGCAGTTTGTAATGTTAACAAACATTGCTGCTAGAGTGTTCTGTCACATACAGAACTGGAAATAAAGAACCTGCCGGATATCAAGTTCGTAAATCTGACCGATAATATGTCCGACTGTTCCTGGAATATCTGGAAAAGGTAGTGTATTGTGACGACCAGTAGATACTGATGGATTTGAACAGTTCACGAAAGATGCATGACGCTTGACACAGCTTCGACGTTCTCACCGCGGTAAATACAATAATGTAGGAGTTCGCCCCCCCCCCCCTGATATTCGAGCTTATTCTCATTTGATGTGTGTATAATTCTAGGTTACATGAATCAAAATACTGTGCCACAAGCGGCAGTGTGGCATTTTCGCCAGGAAACAGGATAAAATTCAGTATCAAACTCACAAGGACAGGATAACTTATAATACTTTCGCACTCAAGTATTTTCTTCAAAGACACATTACATGAATATCATGGGAATGCCAAAAGAGGCTCCCTAATGTGATCGGTGAAGTTGTGTATGGCTGCCGTGCAGAAAGCACAACATACATGAAGCTTCGGGCACACCAAATGTGAAGCTTCAAGCACACCAAACATCTCCTACCTCACCAAAAGTGAAGCTTCAAGCACACCAAATGTTTGGACAAAGCAAACGGACAAGAGTAAATACCACTTGACCCCACAAAATGCGACGGGAATATTTATGTGGCCATCAGAATGGTCGCCACGAATAAACTGTGACGTAGAGTGGTCATTGTAGAGAACTTCTTACCTTTTATTCAGTATAAGGTGATGTCATCAAATAGTAGCTGATATCATGAAATGATTTTCTGATATATTGCTGATATCAGCAAATGATTTGCCGATATCATCAACATGTATGCACTATGTACGTGTCTTCAAACGAGTTTTATGTATGTCTGGTTTTATGTATTTATGTACGCGTTTTCGGCCAAATTTGTGCATAAATTATGCGCGATAAATTCTACTCTGTATTAATCAACAAACTTTAAAAAAGCTAGACACCAAGATTTGTAAAGGAAAGTAATACTGTTGGCATAAAATGCTTTTATTCATCACACAATTGTGTCACGCTGTATTATTGTGTGAAGTGTGTGTGTGCAAGTAATATAAATGTAAATATTGGCGGGGTGAAGGAGATTTTCCTTGTGAACGTAATTTTTTCTTCGGTCTGTTGCGTTTATTAACCGAGAAAGTAATAGTGGTCCTGTTTACTTGAAACGTTATTAGCTTGAGAGAAAAATATCGAATTTTCTTGTCCTGAATTTTCACCGAGAAGAGAGGTCACAAAAATATTTTTAAAATGACTGTTAAATAGTGGGGATTTGTTCGTTTTTTTACGAGTTTCGCTGATATTTTTGAAAGGAATTCCCTTCGTGTGTTAAATATGATACAGTATTTTCTTAATATGGAAATATGTCAAAACGACGGAATGCTCTGTTAGGGTGTAGTTCACCGTCATTCGGTACATGACGCTTTCATTTGAAAGTAGTATGGCTGCTTGGACGAATAGTTACAGTCTCTGACGACAGATAGACTTGGGTTCAGTTTCCCTTTTTCCCTCATCTTGATTTTGCACGTTGATATGCAATATTAATGTGAAATAAAGACAGCCAACCGTTAAAGCGAAGAATCTCTTATAAGTCAAAAGCCAAAATCAGACGGTTAGATCTCCATCACGTGAGAACGGCTGAATCCAGGGAAGCGGAATATGTTTCTTTGTTTGAAAAGCTCTCGCTGCTTGGGGTGACATGGTTATCTCGGATTTTTGAGAAAAAAAAAACCCCGTAGCATGGAAAATATCTTATTCAGCTCCTTGTTTGTATCCCTGTATACATGAAGAATTTCCTGATTCAAATAACTAACATAAAATACATAGCGCTTAGTTTGTGCTGAACTATGTTTAATTAGTAGAATATCCGATGCTTACATAAAAAAGTAGCACATATTAACATGAAATTCAGAGGAATCTGTGTTACATGTATTAAGGTAATACCCAAAATACTCAGTTATAAAAGTATACAGGCTATTCAACACTTTATTTAGGCGCACTGATTTTTGTCCGCCCTGATTACAACACCTGTCGTTGATAAAGTTCCATTAGATCACACAGTTAACAATTTGCAAGGGTCTATTAGTATTATGGACTGCGAAATGAATCCGAAACTCTATTAAGAAAGATTTGGAACATAAATTTTAGGAACTTACTAGTAGCAATCAGATACTCACCCAGTGACATTACCCATAATTGCAGAATCGCAGAGCGCTCCAGTGCAACAGACTTGATGTGTATTCAATCTTAGGTGTCAATCCTTAAAGGTAGAGACGAGTAACCTTATATAATAGCCACCGTGTATGCTTCAAAGACGTAGCCAATCACAAGCGTTGGACGATTCCATTTTAGTTTTCGGACCATCCGGAATGGTTCAACGGTGTCCTTTTGAATACCAGTTAGAATAAAATCGGACAACATAACACAAGTACTGTGTGGATCAACCCTGAATTGTTCGTAATAGCTTCAGTGAAGAGAAAAATCGACAATAGAAAATTATGTTACAACATATGCTGATTCACCAATGTTCCCACAAAAACTATATCTATGTAAGATATGCGTGCGTGTGTGTGTGTATGTATATATTACAAACGTGTATCATGCTATTGAAAAGTGGGTGAAATCCACGATACCGGTTTAGCAATATAATATACAGTTTTAGCTCATATTCCACATTATGTGTAGTGTTTTTCTCTGTATGTATATGTATACGCTAATACACTATGACGTAAACACTTTTCTGAACGTGCTGACCTAACGAGATAAAAACGGAAACATGAATATAGAGGAAATGAAGCCAGTTGCTGATTAAATTTGCATATCACCAATAGTGTGTTGGAATTTCCTCCTCGACCATACACTGCCTGTAAGCAAACCAAACATATCAACTTTAAGAGAGAGGGTGAGAATTAAGGTTGAACGTCGCGTTCAGAAATATTTCAGCTATATAGCGACGACCAAACAAAATTCTAAGTATTCCAACAAAAACAAATCAACAACCCAGCAATCCAGAAGTATTCAACACAAAACACCAATATATACATGTACATACATTGAAACTTATGCAATAAACCGATTTCTCTCAAATAAACTAAAATACAGTCTCGTTTTAACCGACTAAAAAGATCTTCCAAATTAGCTGCTTGATAAAAAGAAGCTCTTACAGTCTTAAAATCTACACAGTCGATCATAATATATTTCACTGTGAGATCTTCGTGGCTTCCTTACCCATTATTGTCCGCTCCCTCGGGAAAAACAGATATTAAAAAGGCAAATTCAAATGGGTGTATGAAAACCTGATCAGGGAGCTGTAATTCTCTAAGTTGGTCCTTCGAGATATTTAGCCCATAGAAACATAAATATAATCATTTTTACCACAAGACCCATGAGAGGAAAGCACTGTAAATATCCGGGTTACATTACAAATATCATGGCTACGCGTATCTTAGTAGAGAAAACGACGGTAAACATTTATTACGAATAACACATTCGTGTCGCTTTTCTTGCAGCTTGTTATTTATGATTTGCACATCACCATCCCTGAGAGTATACACATTCCACCTGCGCCGTGAATACCGCCATCTACTTTCTGAACTGATCGATGTCCCATTCATAGTACCATATGATTTGAAAGCTTAGCTTTATGGATCCCTCATTCCTGCCAGTGTATCCCCTACTCTCTGCACTAAGTATGTTACATCATATAGTCCTGATTATTAGAATGCGCCGCTCCACCCAAAACTCATCTTTGAGACAATACTGTGTGATGTGAACTTTTGAGGTTCAATTCCTGGATTGTGCGAGCAGGCACTGTCTACAAATAATGGTCACTATTACCAATAATTTGTATTTATAATAATAATAATAATAACTAGAGTTTTGAGCAGTAGATCGGGGACCATGTCTACACGATGCCTAGTTTAGGGTATTTTGGATGTTTTTTGGACTTCCGGGCCCATTTTCATTCTCTTCTCCATGTCAAATAACCTATGTATAGCCGTGTTAACCTTCGAAATCCGGCTTGAGAAATCTCGACTGGTCGACGGTCGCCATTGTGAACTGACCATTCAGATATTTACGTATTCCTATCGCCATATAACGTGATAAACTGAGCACTAATTTCTAATATAGGCAAGGTGGTTTATTATACAAAAAAAATATCACAAAATGCAAGATGGCGGCCAAACCACGTGATCTAGAACATAATTGTTGCATATCACTAATTGCACTATCGTCTGCAATAATAATCCACCAATAACATATGCAAAAAAGCAGCAGTTTTACAGATTGACCTACTTTTGAGGTATTTTAAATGTCAATGACGACCATCTTGGATTTTATATTTGTACAATGCAACAGATCTTAGTCTTCCTGACATCTTCCTGTCAAGAAAATGAGCCCTTGCAAATTTGCAAAGTTTGCACAAAATTGAAGACGGCGGCGAAACCACGTGACGCAGAAACGTATTATTATATTCTGGATCGCCATGTTCAAGAGGTCACTTAGTCAAATATTACCTAACAAGCTCTTACAAATTCCACCATGGCAGTTTCTCTAACGAAATATAAAAAAGCAGACACGAGCCAGCTCATGTATACACAGGAATTTGGTCTACTGAGAGAGAAATACAGATCGCATCAGGCTATTTATACAGATGGTTCTAAAGATGGTGAGAGAGTAGCATGTGCTACTATCTTTAGTTCCAAAACTAAAACCTGTCGATTACCAGGTAAAAGTTCGATATTCTCTGCAGAAGCAAAAGCTATATTGTTGGCTTTAGAATGTATTGGGTCCACTCAAAGGAAAAAATATGTCATCACTGTCATGCCAGCAAGCGATTGAAAGTGGAACTTCGACTCATCCCACTATCTTGAGTATTCTACAACTACATGACTGTAGATTTGATCAACAGATTGATATTGTGTTCTGTTGGCTGCCTAGTCACGTTGGCATCAGAGGTAATACTGAGGCTGATAGGATGGCTAAGGCAGCCCTAGATGATGAGATTGATCCTCAGGTCCTCTATCTGTACTTATGTGAGACGGCTGGTTCAATCTTTATGGGATGCTGTGAATAATAACAAACTTCATGAGCCAGTCCCAAGGTGTGTTCCATGCCATGATGATCTCACGGTGAAACATATTCTTATCGAATGCATAGATTTTAAGATTTTAAGAGATGCTTTTTATCGAGCGACTACTTTGGAAGATCTTTTCTTGGGTTATTTGAGAGAAATCGGTTTGTTACATAAGTTTTAATGTGTGTATGTTTTAATGCGTTGGATTACTAAGTTAGTGACTTGAGTAGTTATAATTTTGTTTGTTCGTCGTTATATAGCTGAAATATTGCTGAACGCGACAAACCTAAATTCTCTCTCTCTTCAAATTCTAATTATTTATAATAGTTCTAAGATTGTGTAATTTTTCTTCAATATTGGGGGGGACAGACAATGTCAAGGGAGGTAAATCTGGGCGTCCTCGCGAATGCGCTGTTATTTTTATCATTCGGTGTAGAATTACGATGAAAACGAACTGGCGCAGACCAATCCATATAGTATTTTTAAATCTTCCAGACATTCTCTTCGAACATGTGGTAGTCAACTTCCCTTCAGTTTGGTACGTCATACAATTTCCAAGGACGAAAATGGGGGTATTTTTCGTAATATTCTTGTTTGGTGGGTCAGGCGTGGTTTGTCAATAAATTTTAGGTCCATGTGTTTTTTTATACACCATTTTGTAGCTGAAATTTCTACCCTTTTTGCGTATACAGTAATTTACAGAACCTTACTACACAATCGCATAAAAACGTCTTTCAGACGGAGAAAGAGGGCAAATGTTAGCAAGCCCACTGCAGAATGTAAGCAGGTTAATTAGTTCAGGAACTCAGAATATCCCCTCCCCCGTAAAATATTATTTTTGTCTGAAGGTATACATGTCCATATTTAGAACCCGGATATACTTGGTGGACACTGATTGGTGGAGTTCTGAACAATGCAGTTGCACATGTAATCATGACGGTACATTTGCCGGTTAGCAATCCACTTCTCAGTTGGCATTTTCAATGGCGTTAAACACATTGTTGGGGGATAGCATTGCTCACCTGTATCCGTGATAGAATTTTAACACATGAATAAATCTCTATAGTTGGTTCGTTCACTACCAGTACTGATAAAATATTCTTTCTATGCAAAAATATACAGTCAGTATATCGTTTTGTTCTCTATACTCTACTTTGTAACCACTGTATTGACTGAAATAACGCACTCTCTAAACCCAACCTTGGCGAGCAGTTCTCTCACTTTCTCTAAGAAAATTATCATTTCGGAAGGTTTATGAAACATGCAGATGATGTACTCAGTCTGATTGAAATTAGACCTAAATGTTGCTGGACTATTAGGTCTAAAAAGAAGCCCATCTGGTTTGTGTCCGCTGCCATCTAAATTAAAATGTGACGAAGGTCAAATCGACCAATCGCGTCAAGCTTTCAGCCTTGCTAACAATAATTTATTTTATTATATATTCAGTTCGTGTCATGTTTTAGCCATATGTAGAATATAAGTTCACAAGTGATGACAGCAATATTTATATATATTTCCAGTGTTGTCTTATAGTTTTCTTGCAGTAGTTTGTAGTTTTTGATTGTCACCGTTCTAGTTTTCATACCAATGCCCCCTCCCCCCGCATCATCTGGGGCATATAAAATTTGACTGAATCTCGCAATTTCTGTATAGCGTTTCTTGGCTGGAATTTTTGCCGAATTTTCATTTTAGCATCGTCGACTATTTCAAGCTTTGTTCATAGATTCAGCTCAAAGCAGACATCTTTGAATTTTAAGCTATTTCAAAATTTAGCATATAATTTTGCACCATTCTATAGGCCTACTGCTGTATCCAAATAAAACAAAAACTCGAATAACTATAATCTGCGATGATCAGATTGTACTTCAAGGCAAGTTAAACACCCCGATACATGGCTGTGAATACCTGTCACTGTTTGTACTTCAAGGCAAGTTAAACACCACGACACATGGCTGTGAATACCTGTCACTGTTTGTACTTCAAGGCAAGTTAAACACCACGACACATGGCTGTGAATATCTGTCACTGTTTGTACTTCAAGGCAAGTTAAACACCCCGACACATAACTGTGAATACCTGTCACTGTTTGTACTTCAAGGCAAGTTAAACATCCCGACACATGGCTGCGAATACCTGTCACTGTTTGTACTTCAAGGCAAGTTAAACACCACGACACATGACTGTATATACATGTGACTGTTTGTACTTCAAGGCAAGTTAAACACCACGACACATGGCTGTGAATACCTGTCACTGTTTGTACTTCAAGGCAAGTTAAACACCACGACACAAAGGGCTGTGAATACATGTGACTGTTTGTACTTCAAGGCAAGTTAAACACCACGACACATGGTTGTGAATACCTGTCACTGTTTGTAATTCAAGGCAAGTTAAACACCACGACACATGGCTGTGAATACCTGTCACTGTTTGTACTTCAAGGCAAGTTAAACACCACGACACATGGCTGTGAATACATGTGGCTGTTTGTACTTCAAGGCAAGTTAAACACCACGACACATGGTTGTGAATACCTGCCACTGTTTGTACTTCAAGGCAAGTTAAACACCACGACACATGGCTGTGAATACCTGTCATCGTTTGTACTTCAAGGCAAGGTAAACACCACGACACATGGCTGCGAATACCTGTCACTGTTTCTACTTCAAGGCAAGTTAAACACCACGACACATGGCTGTGAATACATGTCACTGTTTGGACTTCAAGGCAAGTTAAACACCACGGCACATGGCTGTGAATACCTGTCACTGTTTGTACTTCAAGGCAAGTTAAACACCACGACACATGGCTGTGAATACCTGTCACTGTTTGTACTTCAAGGCAAGTTAAACACCACGACACATGGCTGTGAATACCTGTCACTGTTTGTACTTCAAGGCAAGTTAAACACCACGACACATGGCTGTGAATACCTGTCACTGTTTGTACTTCAAGGCAAGTTAAACACCACGACACATGGCTGTGAATACCTGTGACTGTTTCAATTGCAGGGTTCGACACAATACACTACACTTAAGTCTCATATAGGTCTGTTTGACCGGTGTCGTCTCATTTCGCCAACTTTTATTGTGCTCTTACCAAACTGTCGAATTGGCGAAATGAGACTGGTAAAGGTATGAAAGCCGCGTGGTGGATATATCACAATAGCAGGATTAAATGGATTAAGACAACTTAAGTCATGGGGGATCAATGAGATTAGGAGCATATTTATTCTGTGCATAACAAATTTACAAACGGTTATGTCATACATAGAAATAGAATACATACATAGAATACAATTTACATGTTATTTTTCACCCATATGGAGGAGATATGAAGCTCTGTCAGCAAATCCCATGAGATTGATATTTCCATCAGTAAGTCTTTGTTTCAACACAACTAATCTCTCGTCCAGTTGTCGGTACTTGCGCCTCTTTGAAGCAAATCGGGCACCTAGTTCAAGTTGAGATATTTTCGTTTCGGTGACGGACTGCATTATGGAAGTTTTTGCGAAGTCTGCCTGGATGGTTGTTGGAGAGAACTGGAGACCTTGCCTCTCTGCAGCACCCTGGACAAGTCGAAGGAATCTATCGTACGTGGGCTGTTGTCTGTTTGGTAACACACCATACACCAGTGGGAACGTCTTGTTTGCAACAATACCATGTATAGTATCAACTTGGTCGAATATACTCGGGGATACGTAGAATATACCATCATAAAATATTGTCGCCTAACTGCAGAACACGGTATTCTACAGAATTATGATATGCAACATAAATAGGTCAATATCCAATATAGTATGGTATGAAATATAGAATTCTATTATATACTCGGTAATGAGATATCACCATGATTTCAATATTCGGAGTTACCTTCTTTCTAGTTTATATTAAACTTAGTTTATACTATTTTATATTCGACTTCCTGTGTTTGGTCCCGAGAGGAAGAAAATATTTTTTAGAATTCTATTTATTGGCCCAGCATCTCTTCGACTTAAGCAAGAGTTATTTAACTTGAATAAACTTACTCCATGTGTTAATCTGCATTGTGTTTTCCAAACACCATGTACTATAGGGTCTTACTTTAATTACAAAGATAGAGAAGATGACGACCTTAGATCAAATGTTTTATACAAAATACATTATGGCGTTCAATCTACCTACATAGGAAAAACCATTAGGCATGTACACGAAAGGATGTTAGAACATAATTTAACATCCATTAATTATCAGAAGTCTGCATTTGGGGATCACTGTTTGTACAAAGGACATAATCCTAACCATGCCAGATATACTATTATAGACAGTGCTAAATTCGACTCACAACTAAAGATACAGAAATCCCTACAAATCAGCAAATCTTGCCCTGATCTGAACAATAGTATGTCTTCTACACCTCTGTACCTATTGCTTGGTAGTTTTGTAATTGTGTATATAGCATAGTTTGTTGTTTCCCTTCTCACAGTATTTTACTTTCAACTATTTGAGTGAGTTGATCTCACCTACATGTAGGTATGTCCCAAACCTACCTGTACCCTCGCCCAGTGCATGTGGCAGGAAGATTGGGATTCTACAAAAGGTCGGTTTTATCATGCTTTTAACTCCGATGTTATTTTAGCCCATGATTTTAACTTATCGTCCCGACTTGCTGAGAAATTATTTTTTAGAATTCAATCTGGACATATTCCCCTTAACTCTTACCTTGCTCGTTTTAATTTACATGAAACTGGTTTATCTGACGACTTTGGTGGACGATTCAGAAGATCATTTTTTATTTCATTGTCACAGACATGTAAATCAACGTCATTTATTTTATGCTGATCTTATTCATGCAGGTGTTTTAATCCAGCCATGGAGAACGTTTTTAAGGCTTCTAGAAATCACGGTAAGGTTTTCCAGGTTGTTGCGGATTTTATCATCCGATGTAAGCGTTTTTAATTTATACTGACCATGTATTGCAGCTTTTAACTTACTTCGTACCTATTTTATATTTGGTTTATCTGTGATTTTGCTGTGATGTCTGTGCAGCACTACTATTTTCTGCATGGCCTATACTTGTATGTGTTCTTTTTTGCTTGTGTGCCTTTTTGTCTGCTGCTTTCAACCTGCTTTTGCATGTGTATGCATGTGTTCATTATCTGATATATATTGCTGTTTATTCATTTAAACAAATTTGAATGGACTATATATTGATCGCTTCTTATATATTTTACTTTTCCCCTTCATGTATATAACCTGCCAAACATTTAATATCGCCTGCCTTTCTCTGAGCCATAACACTTCAAATCTGTCTACTTCTTCTGCATGTTCATCATTTCGTTGATATTTTTCCCCCAATATTCAAACATTATTTTTTATTAGTCTGAAGCAACCTCAATGACATGGCGCGAATCGTTCTATCGAATGGGCCGGCAATAACCTAAATTCTGTCTGTCTGTCTGTCTGTCTGTGGCTCAGTGCATTAGCCACTCTCTGAGGATGAAGACAGTTGTCTTTGAAAGCTAAGAGAATACACTTTATTTATTTTGAGTTATATTAAACTGTTCTGAGGATATTATGCATTATGGTACACAGACAGGCCTATTAGTTATTGAAGATTGTATAGAGTGACAGACTGGTAACAATTACAAACTGTAGACGGTGTGCCTCGTCAACGTGTAGTCAATAAAAAGTGCAAAAAATAAACCGAACAAGACAATTCGTTTAGAAATAGGCAACGATGTTAAATATATGTATAAATCGGTGGATAGTGGCTATAATATATAATTGTAAGGACTTAACATTCTATAAATACTAGACCAATTCTGTTTTTAATATGCCACCCAGAATAAAACATACGATTACTGTATAATTCACTTGCAATCGTCGGATAGAAACATGGCTTCCTAAATCTTGTGGACAAATAGAAGAAAGAATAATTAAATCTACAGGCATTATATTATCAAAGGAGTTCCAAAAAGTTCCAAAAGGCTCAAGATTGGTTGCATGAAGTATGTGGTCGAAGAAAACCCCTCCGTGATACGCCCATCTCTCTTGAAAGTGAGACATCAAACTTGGCTATAAAGATGTGGCATGGCATAGGTCGAAGATTATCGGACTGATGTGATGCTATTTCGTAAATGCCAACATATTGTTTTAGTATTTTCTGATTCTGTACTTTCGTCTTTGTGACTGTTCGTTTTCGATAGAATTCTGTTTAGTTCATTATTTAGTTTTGTTTAGCTTTCCATTATATTAAAATGTGCTTCTCGCTATCTTTAGAAATGTGATTTTAAGTTCCCAACACAAAGTGTGGTCCGAGTAAGTACACTTATACCATTGACGAAGTGAAGTCGAACTGGCATGGTGTTAATAAACTTTGGTAGCCAGCCTGGCCCATGGTTTATGGTTAATGTCTTCGAGCTGGACAGTGTAATTTTTTGGTCTTCCGGTTTATTCGATCCTATTCGACTCATCCATTAACATCAGTAAGAAAGGATTATATATTTAAAGAATTCAATAGTTTGAATTTAGTCCTTGCTTTATAGGAAAACCTCGACTATTTCTATGTTATTTCCATTTTCAGAATGTGTGGGGAACTGCGAACCCCATATAACTCCATCGATGCATAACAATTCCGGTTGTACAATGCGCAGAATGTAACTCGACTTCTTATAACAGAACTACATTTATTTACTTGATAAAATAATTAAACTACCAATCGTAATGTTATTCAGAGATCTTGATTATTCAACCATTTATATTTTGATGAGAATATAAATGTGACTGACTGTAGTTCCTGACAAGAAGGATACCTAGCATGATGTCTTAGATTAAAATATATATATCTCAGAGAATCAAATAAATGGACTTTGTTGTTTATTTTCTAGCTTCATGCTTCCGTTAAACGCTAAAACTCTGACCCAGAACTCACGTCTAGTATTGTGTTTTAGTCGAGGTGACAATTGGAATTGAACCAACATGATCTATGACACCATGTGGCTGCCTGCCATACATGACAGCCGGCACGGCCGTATGGCAAGCCGTTTTACTTTTTATTCGGCATTTGCTGATATCATTAAATATTTGCTGATATCTTCAAATGATTTGCTGATACCACCAAATGATTTGCTGATATCATCAAATCAGTCGATTTGCTGATATCACCAAATGATTTGCTGATATCACCAAATGATTTGTTGATATCGGCAAATCATTTGATGATATCATTAAATATGGCGGAACGTGAAAATAAGCCTAAATGTTAATGCCTGCTCCCTTCTCATCCTGTTTGATGATTTATACCTACTGGTATTTGGGTAAAGCTATCTTCCGACAAATCACATGCAATATTTATTACTTAAAGAATCAGACAATGAAACGCAACTACAGTGACCTGGGTGATGTGTGTAAAATGTTTAATAGCCACCGCTAGCCACCGCTATCAAATCTCTAGTATATAACATACGCCAAACTAAACTAATAAATGACAAATAGAATCACGAATATAAGGCCATTCGAATAAATATACCGTAGGGAAGATAAAATGTTCCATCGTGAGTTATTGACATGTTATACAAATTCATTAGATCAGCATTTGAGTATAAAGGGGCTGAGGCGAAAGGGGAGTTGTAATGATTTCGGGAAAGCCGGCCAGCATGGAGCATGGTATATTAAGGCCGAACCGATTGTCGTACTCCATGACTGGTTAGCTTTTAGGGCAGGAGATAAGGCACAATAACAATAATAAATTAATCTCTATGACCCTTTACTGACCCGGAACAGGAGACAAAGCTGAGACAAACAGTTGCGTGACGTTATTTATCTAAGCATGTCCCCTGTAAACTCAGTATGATCTGAAGCGCTATTTGTCGAACATTCCGATCACTTTTCAATTCTGTGTTATATCTATGTTGACCTTGCCGGGGGGGGGGAGGGGGTGTCCGGTCGGATGACTCGTATCACACTGTGGACGTAACTTCTTCAGGTAGGCCCACCACAGTGGTTAATAGCCAGGACGTAAAGGTCAACCTCTGCTAATGAGAGCAGAGATTGTGGAGCGAGCCTGTGAAACGGGACATGCGCTGTGAGGAAGTTTACTGTCATAATGAACAGGGAGCCTTCCACGTTATGGTTCCTACTTTGACCTTTCGCCATATTTAATGATATCATCAAATATAAAGTATTTGCTGATATCATCAAATCATTTGATGATATCAGCAAATCATTTGCTGATATCAACAAATAAAGCGTATTTGCTGATATCATCAATTGATTTGCTGATATCAGCAAATCATTTGGTGATATCAGCAAATCAATTGCTGATATCATCAAATCATTTGGTGATATCATTAAATATTTGATGATATCAGCAACTATTTGATGATATCAGTAAATCATTTCATGATATCAGCAAATATTTGATGATATCACCAAATACTGAATAAAAAGTAAAACGGCTTGCCATACGGCCGCATCGTCTCCATAAACAATGCGAGGGTCTGTTACCGGCTTTACACAACAGACATATGTTTAAATGGTTTGCCTGCTTAGGTTTTTGGTGTTGATGGTTTCATGCTGGATAAGGTCTTTGTCGTGAAAATTCGTATTGACGGATTTGGATTAATCGCTGGTACTGAGGCTTGTTAGTCAATAAGCGTCAGAACATTGGTTTTGACGCTTGTACTGTTCTCCATACATATCTGAACGAATGGTAAAGAGAATCTCGAATTTTAGCACCAAATGCATAAACCAGTTTAAGTCCAAAGTTAGCTATTCGAAAACGGTCAACATATTATTCAAGCATGTTTACCGAGCATAATAATGTCCTATAATAAAGTTATGAAGACCTCATTATCAATAATAATGTTCTGACGACCGCGAATGACAGACCTTACAGGTGAATTTCACTAAACGTTCGAGGGGAACATGTCTCTTGTTTGGCTTGGCTCACTCCCAGAGTATGGGGGGATCTCAAATGCCATGGCGGTAACTGACACGTCACGCATGCTCAGTAAGTCTAGCGATTACCTGGTGATATAAATATTCCCAAACATTGTTGTTGGAGATAACAACAGTAAATCAATACCTCTGATGTGGTGACAATACAAATGTGCTATGCCAGGTGAAACGCAAAACGTTCCAATAGGTTGGTTGAGGGAAACAGGTTCTGCCCAGCTGTAGTCCAAAATATCTCACAGAATTGTGCCAGAAAACCTTACGGGGGGGGGGGGTTATTAGTCAACAAGAACAAAAACGATGTGTATTAGCAAGTACGTTGGAGTTCTCCTTTTTATCCGTCAGGCAGCATATATCACAATTCAGATGACATATTCAAGCAAAGAGCTGTGCTTCGTATAGACAAATTTTACATCGTTCGATGGAGGAGGCAGGACACATAAGTAGGCGCCGTCGTCACACCACGCTCTCATCATCGTCTTTTATAACTCGTTTTCTTGGAAAATCCAATAAACTTCACTTTCAACAGAACGAAAAATGTTTGAAATGCATACAGCTGATATTTTCTGGTTTGTCCTCTTCAGGAAAAACAGCCTATATCCCAAATTTCAAATGGTATTTCCAGATTGACCGTAACCCCAATAAAATATCCCGCCAGAGTGTTCGTGAACAAGCGAGACTTCCTCGGCAGGCCTGAGTTACTCTCAAGCTGAAGCCAACTCACATTTGACTTGAGGCCCACAGAAGCTCGTTGCTGTTATTAATTGGTTAACTAGGATGATTAAGGGACGAGGTAGTAAAGAAAAGTACTTGTAGCTGCGATTTGACCCAGTTGACGAATAATTCGGGCCTGGTGAGGAAATCTCGCTCGTTGTCGGACACTCCGACGAGACATTTTATCCGGGTTACCCCCTTCTTCATTTACATACTCTCTCGACTTATCCCAACCCCCACTCATATCAACCTAATTAACCAATCAACAACGGTAACGAGCCCCGCTGTTTGGCGCTATATTTCGTAACTGTCTAATTCCTCTTCGCCCAGAGACTAGGGCCGCGAGAAGGTTGATCCTCCATGCCCCCCAGTTCCCACATCTGAATCTCCCCATCCCGAATAATATGTATATAGTTTGAAGGGATTATATCGATCTCTACAGAAGGGAGAAACAAACTTACATTTTGACAGTATAGTCCACATTTGATAGAGGGGAAAACTCAAATTGCATAGGGGGAGAAAACTGTACATTAATAAGGTTCTGCCTTAATATATACTGTGAAGAGATCGCAGAGAGAAAAACTTACCTTTTGACAGTACGACAGTCCGACAGATCAGGTTAAATGGAGGGAAGAAACTCTAGTGTATACTGCGAAGGTATAAAGAGCAGAAATTTTATCTCATGATAGTTCCACCGTCCGACAGAGTCAATATAAATGTAAGTTAATAGGTAAGTTTTTCTCTCCGCGATCTATTCGGTGTATAACTTGAGGTAGAGTTTTCTCCCCTTAATAAAGTTTGATGACTCGGACTGTCGGACTATCGTGAACTAATTTTTCTCTCCTCCATACATTCGCAATAATTTAATCAATTAAGGTAGCGTTTCTTCCCCTCTATAAACCTCGATTACTCGGACTGTCGTGAGGTAAGTATGGCGCTACGTTTCGTAACTTGTGTCTAATTCCGCTTAACCCGGGGCTAGGGGCCGTATGAACCCATGTACTTCAAGATCCTCATGGTACTCATATGAACAGTCACAATCAAAGCGTGACTGAGATACATCATTCTTTAGATGACTTTACAACGAATATTATGGATTAAGAATACTGATCAGCGATACGGATTTGATATTTTTGGAACATCATGATGTATTGCCGGCATCATTGAAAGCTGTTGACCGCTTCTCTCTTGCAGGAAACAAGCCTATGTTTATGTATACTATGATTGTCTTTTTCAATTTGGTGTTAATACTGTTATATGGAATATGGAATAGGTTTTTGGATTATGGACGCGGATATTCTCTAATGGACGACGGCTGGATTATGAATGACGGACTAGACGCTTGTAATTACCTCCACCATACCTTCGCAATATAAATTAGACATTTTTCCGCTCTATTAAATTCGATCTGTCGGCCTGTCATACAGCTAAAAGTAAAGTTTTTCTCTCCGCGATCTCTTCTCGGTATAAATTGAGGCAGAATTTCCTCCCCTCTATAAAGTTCGATGACTCGGACTGTCGTTTTCTCTCTTCCATACATTCGCAATATACATTATACTAGTGTTTTCTCCCCTCTATCCAATATGGTCTGTCGGACTGTGGTACTGTGAAAAGGTAAGTTTTTCTCTCTGCGATCTCTTCACGATATAAATTACGGTAGAATTTCCTCTCCTCTATGAAGTTCGATGACTCGGACTGTCGGACTCTCGTGAGCTAGGTTTTCTCTCCTGCATACCTTCGCAATATGCATTATAGTAGAGTGTTCTCCCCTCTATCAAATTCGATCGGTCGGACTGTCCTACTGGCAAAAGGCAAGTATTTCTCTTCGCGATCTCTTTTCGGTATAAATTAAGGTAGTGTTTCCTCCCCTCTATAAAGCTCGATCACTCGGACTGTCGTGAGGTCAGTTTTATCTCATACCTTCGCAATATACACTAGAAAAGAGTTTTTCCAAACTCGATCTGTCGGACTGTCCTACAGTCAAAGGATTTTCTCTCCGCGATCTCTTCTCGGTATAAATTTCCTGCCCTCTATGAATTACAACACATACAAGGGAAGCGGGAAGAGGTGTCGACATACGGACAGAGTCACATGGCTTCACAGTATAGTCTTCTGGTTAACCTATTCTAAAGCACATACCAAGAATCTAACGATTCGTGATATGTGTTGTATCTCAGGTACGCTTTTATTGTACCTGTTCATGCGGCAACTTGGATAACATGACCACACGGCCCCTAGCACCGGCATACAAATTTAGAGAGCTATGGTATTATAGTTCTATGACTCGGTCTGTCGCAATGTCTTGCGCTAAGTTTTCTCTCCATCTTACCTTCGCAATATTCATTAAATTAGAGTTTTCTCCTGTCTATCAAATTTGACCTGTCTGACTGTCGTGCTGTCAAAAGGTAAGCTTTTCTCTCCTCGATCTCTTCTCGGTATAAATTAAGGTAGAGTTTCCTCCCCTCTATGAAGTTCGATGACTTAATGTCGGACTGTCATGAACTAAGTTTTCTCTCACGCATACCTTCGCAATATACATTTTAGTACAGATTTCTCTCTATCAAATTCGATAGAGCGGATTGTCGTACTGTCAACAGGTAAGTTTGTCTCTCTTCGATTTCACGGTATAAATTAAGGTAGATTTTCCTTCCCTCTATAACATTCGATGACACCTCCTGATTGACCGAAAATCTTGGCGGACATCTTTAATTTATCCAAAATGACTACTGATCTCTATCTCTGATTCCGTTGAAGTGCTCGATGTAAAATTTGGCATACATCATCGATGCATCAAGAGACTTACGCTGATTTACTGATCTGGTTTTTCTGATTGGGCGGAAATCTTGGCGGCCATCTTTAATTTATGCAAAATCTTTAATGATGTTTATCTCTGATACCATTTAAGTGTTCTATACGAAACTTGGTTTACAGCATCTATGTATGAAGAGACTTGCATTAATGAATAACCACATCAGTTCCTCTGAGTGACGGGAAGGATGGGGGGCCATCTTTAATTTATGCAAAATCATTAATGATCTCTATCTCTGATACTGTTCAAATGTTCAATGTAAAATTTGGTATACATTATCGATGCATCAAGAGATTTATGTATGAATACCGGTTTCTCTGATAGCATGGAACCGTAGGGGCAATTTTTCTAATTGCAAAATTTTTGATAATCTGTATATTTGTCACTTGACTGCTTGGTGTTCCTGACATCTTGGTTCAAACTGAATACATTATGAATGGCTGGTTTTCAGATGCGCGGCTTCGTATTGTATTGGTAAGTGGGTCCCTTGTCTATAGATCTTGCTTGGAATTGTTTTTCGTGACAATCCGCCTCTGGGTGGCGCCACCTGGGGGCCAAGTTAAAATTGCATCTCCAGACAATAACTTTTGAAAACCTTAAGGATTCTTTCCAAATTTTGTGTGTGGGTACCTTGCCTGAAGATCTGGCTTGAGTATGTTTTTCGTGTTGATTCGTGAGGGGGCACCACCTGAAAGCTAAGTAAAGTGTTTCCAGACAATAACTTTTGAAAACCTTGACCGATTCATTCCAAATTTGGTGTGTAGGTACCTCACCTCAATTTCCCGTTTGGCATTGTTTTTCATGCTGATCCATATATAGGTGGCGCCAACTGGGGGCAAATTTAAAATTATATTTCCGGACAATAACTTTTTAAAACTTGAATGAATTTTTCCCAAGTTTGGTATACGAATACATGTACCTTGCCTGAAGGTTTCGCTTGGGGTTCTTTTTCTTGTCGATCTGTTCATAGTTGGCGCCACCGGTAGGTCAAGTTAACATTTTCTATTTCCAATGTCAAGGAATCTTGCCTCAAGATCTCGGTTGGGATTATTGTTTATGCCTATCTGCCTATACATGGCGCTACCTGTGGGCCAAGATAGAATTACATTTCTGGACAGTAACTGCATATTGGACCTGAACAGATTCTTTTAAATTTGGTAGGTTGGTACCGTCCCTCAAGGTATCTGATGGGGCCATGTTAATGATGTTGTTCCGAAGTTTTATGTTTTTACTTTCTTCACAAATAATGAATGTTTCCGTTACTAAAGATGCAAAAGGGATTCCTTCCCGATCGTATTCGATCGTCTGTATCTAGTATCTTCAATATTTGGCATATATGCATTCCTTGTGACAAGATGTTGATTGGTATTGCTTCAGAAAGATCTTCCTGAAGGTGGCGCCACTAGGGTTCTTTAGTACTGCAAGCGATAACCTTTAAACGCTTTGAAAAGTCACTCGAAATTTGGTTTCCGGGAAATAACTTGCTCATCGAATTCTTCCCAAATTAGGCATGCATATACATTGTACCTTGCCATGAGATGTTGCTTGGGATTGCGTTATCCACTTCTGCTTAGAAGGTGATGCCACCTGATGACAACATCTGAAATTTGTTTTTGGCCAATAACTTGAGAACTGCATGCATTCTTCTCAAATTCAGCATGCATGTACCATGCCAGGAGATGTTGCATGGGATTGCCTTTCACTCACTTGCACTTACAGGTGGCGCCATCTGGTGGCAAAATCCCAAATTTGTCTCCGGGTAATAACATGTCATAAGATGTCGCTTGAGATTGCGTTTCGCCCACTTGCGCCTACAGGTAGCACCACCTCGTGTCAAAATCTAAATTTGGTTTCGTTCATCGGATTCTTCTCCAATTAGGTATGCAGGTACCATGCCATGATATGTCCCCTGAGATTGTATTTCGCCTGCTTCTGCATATTGGTGGCGACACCTGGTGGACAAATCTGAAAATTGCTTCTGGTAATAATTTGACAAATGCTCATCGAATTCTTCTCAAATTTGGTATTGAACAGGTACAATAAAAGCGTACCTGAAATACAACACATATCACGAATCGTTAGATTCTTGGTATGTGCTTTAGAATAGGTTAACCGGAAGACTATACTGTGAAGTCATGTGGCTCTGTCAGTATGTCGGCACCTCTTCCCACTTCCCTTATATGTGTTGTAATTTATATGCATTAAGATGTCGGCTTGGGGTTGTGTTTCGCACATTTGTGCCTACAAATCTAAATTTGGTTTCCGGGCAATAACTTGAAGACCCCTCTTCAGATTCTTCCCAAAGTTCGTATGCTGATACATGTACCTAGACTGTAGAACTCGTTTTCGATTTCAAAATCTGCCGTCTAACTGGAAAAATGTTGTTGTTGCTGCAACAGCCGATCATTGGCCCTCCGTAGAAGGGCACAATACCATAGGCTAATACATGTACCATGCCATGAGATGATGTTTGGGATCGCGTTTCGCCCACTTGCGCCTACAGGTGGCGACACCTGGTGGCAAATTTACAATTTGGTTTCCGGGCAATAGGTTGAGGATGCATTCAGCTTCTCGTCAAATTTGGTTTGCAGATAATGTCTTGAGATGTCACTTGGCCTTGCTTTTCGTTTACATAATTTCCATGCTTCACTGCATGGAAACTATATTACAGAAGCAATCAACTTTCAGTCAACCGTTCTGAGTTGATCTTCAAACTTGGGAAGCCAGAAAGACCCTTCTGAATCCAACGCCTATGAAGAAGCAGTTGCCTCCCTCATGTATATCCCCTGAGACCAGCAATGCTAAATAATATTGCTGCCATTTCGGCGGGGGACCTAGCATCCTCTGGCTGCTTGTTCGAGATCTTCTTGATGTTAAGATGCACAGCCATATAAAAACATGACTGATACAGTACTCAAGAATATATTTCATTTAATGCCTGGTTGGAGATTGTTGTTGAATATTATCTTATGAATTCAGCTATTTTTTTTATCATGGACGTGGATTGTCTTCATTTCGTGCGGCTGGCTAGTGGGTGTCTGATCTCTCTCTCTTGTGTATTCGTCTAGACCATAATGAAGGGATCTTGTATCAAGACGGGCTCTGAAAGGGTGTATTTTTAGATTCCATGAGTTGTTTGTGATCGCGATTTTAAACCAGGAAGGAAAAATAAAATACGTCGCCCAGTGACGGGCAAACTTTATAGTATCAGGTGTACGGTGGATCGTAGGGGACGTCGACTTTTTAAAATACTTTTTTGCATTTTATAATACTTTTTCTGATTTTCTTGTGTATTTTCTAAATTTTTCGCCTATTTTCTACAGATTCTACTTTATAACATCATTTCTTTATATTTTTGTAATTTCTAGTGCCGTTGTCATAAATATCTGTATTATATATTCACTCTTGGAAACCTTTACACCGCGGTGGAAACCTTTACACCGCAGAGAAAACCTTTACACCGTCGTGGAAACCTTTACATCGCGGTGGAAACCTTTACACTGCGGTGAAAACTTTACACCGCGGTGGAAACCTTTACACCGCGGTTGAAAGTTTTTCTCCGCGGTGGAAACCTATCACCGCGGTGTAAATGTTTCCAAGAGGTTTCTTTGGTTCTCGGTGAATATATAATACAGATTTATGACAACGTTACTAGACATTACAGAAATCTAAAGAAATTATGTTATAAACTAGAATCTGTTGTACAAAATAGGCGAAAAATTGAGAAAATACACCAGAAAATCAGAAAAAGTAAACTATTAAAAAATGTAAAAAACCTATTTTAAAAAGTCGATGTCCCCTATGGGCCACCGTACAGGTGAGACATTTGTCAGCAATCTAAGCAGTAGAAGCGTATCACAGAACTGTTATTCTTTTCGATTGTCATTAAATGCAGGGCATTGATCATGCGGATATGTCATGTCTTGACTGAAAGACAAGGGGGATCGGAGTACATTTTGCTATTTCGCTGGTTTAGCTCAGAGTCGTTCAGTACGAAAAAAGTCTATTATATTATTTTATTTCGAATAAGATCATTATTCCAATTTCGAAAGATTACAGCAACTCGTCTTTCTTTTCCCCCTTTTTCTATTTCCTCCTTTTTGTTCACAATCTGCTTGTGATTGAATAGAGGGTCACTTCATCGTGACGCCCATAAGTAGGCCTGTATAACCCAGAAATTAGCATAATATTCAGAGAGAATATCTTACACCAGATCACTCCGATACTCATTCTTTATGTAACTGATATATAGAGGATATCACCTGTTTCTTGACGAATACCATAAATATTTCATCGAGTGGGGTGAGAAAATGCCAATTTTCTCACCCCACGAGATGAAATATTTATGGTATTCGTCAAGAAACAGGTGATTTTCTTTTTATTATATACTTCTGTTGTCCTACTTTATCCTGATTTTTTTTTAACATTAAAATAATCCACATTTTGTTGGCTTTTTCGACTGAAGATACACTGAAACACTGGTTATTTTCACAGTGACGTCACTCGCGGACTACTTTGCTGTCAACAAATCGCAATAATTTCTTTCAGTCGGGTATCCTGCACTTTAGTATCGATGACATCCAGCAGATCTCAAGAATTTTATTAGCTTTAAATTATATCTCCATAAAAGATTTTCATGTCGACCCATCAGCCAACTCCCCCCTCCCCTTCAGCAGAAAAGCACGGACCATCCTGGGGTTTGTCTCGCTGTCTGCACCCGGGCAGGACTGCGGCATTGGTTTCTCGTTCATCTCCCTGGTTTCACAGGGTGTTTGTCTTTGCATAGAACGTTCTCATTTCAAATAAAATCCGCATTCGCCCCCTTGATTTCGTTCATGTCTACCCAAATAGCACTATTTTGATCAAAATCGAATGGTTACGATAAGTTATAGCCAGATTTAAATTTACCAGTCGTGTGTGATTGTTGTGTGGAGCTTCGACGGTGGTGAGAGCCTGTGGAGTTATCATTGTGATTTTGCCGATTCTTAATGAATACTCACTGACAAGAGTTCACTGTCGTTGAATTAAGTTGTTTTTCATGTTTTCTCATCAACTTTGGTGCGACATTTTCATCATATGACCCCAATTTCGAGCCTTCAATTGAGGAATGTGTTTTATTTTCCACGCTGAGTTGGTGTTGCGCTCTGCACTGCTCTGGCCAAACTGCAGTCACGTCGCGCATGTTCAGGTGCACGCGTACGTGACTAGTCGGTCCCATTATCCCCATTGCCGGTATTATGCAATTTATGCCTATTTGTGTTTTATTTCCTGTCAAAATCTGGTCATCATAAGGCATAATAACATACAAATCTTCTCAAATATTTAGCTTCTTTTTCTTTGGCGCACAAGCCTTGCGGAGGTTTGGTCAATTGCCTCATCACTGTGACCACGGTAACATGTATTTGTGCGCTGTGACGTCATTTGTCATATCATCACCGTGATGATATTTTTCATATCATCACTGTGAAAATATCGCTTTTATTCGGTTGATAATTTTCACTATCTCATCGCCAAGTATATAATAAAGTCTTTTATGTTTGATCCAGTCTAGACAGATCTGAAAGGTTCAATCGAGCGGTGGTCTAAAGTAACAGTCATCAGATCTGTAGGCCAGTTGTAGTTTTCTAAGGCACTTAAGAACTACGCAATGTTTGAGCAAACCTGACACAATACAATACCATAACGTAGACCATTTAAATTGAAGTATTTTGAATACGAGATCCGTTTACTGGTTGTTGTGGATATATGTGGTGATTCCCAGGGCAACATTGCATTCATTGGACATAGAAGATAAATTATTGAAAATATCCTGGAATTTTACCAGCGCACACACCTGTCGTATTGTTTGTTGAGCTAGAAAACTGCAATGAATTATAATATAAAACCATTTGATATATATATATATCACAATGTACTCATATGAAGCCCAAGACGGTGTCACGGGAAAACCATTGAAGAGAATGCTAGGGTATATCGCGAGAGTTTCGGTTTCATTGTCCCTTTGGTAGAAGATGTGCGTCATATACTCTATGCCGTTTGGTTGTTCCTGCTTCACGGGCGGCACTAAATACCAACACGATGAACCAGCAAAATAAAAATGAATATGTTAAGGACTTGTATCCCACAAATTCTTAAGTACAATATCGATTCTTTCTCTAGGTGAGATCATTTTGGCGAGTAAATGTTTGTTTAGGTGAATTTGTAGCTTTTAAAACATCTTAGTGTTAGTGTGGGGAGCATCGCTATAGGTTAATAGCCTCCTATCAGTTTATCGCGTTAAGTCTATTGCTTGATTTTTCCAGTTTTATTTAAAAATATGTTTATTTTTTGAAAACTATTCTTCTCAAAGATCCAAAATTTAGCACTGTTGTTTCTAACAAGGTGAAGAAAATAAGGATGCTTCAGTTTCCAAATAATATTCTATAATAATGTTCTATAATGATATTCTAATGTTCTATAATAATGTTCTATAATAATGTTCTAGTTGCTAAGATTGAAAGCGACGTTAAATTCTATTCACTCACTCACTCACTAGTTGCTAAGATATTCATGTTTAAAGTGTGACTTTCGCATTTCATCCAATTTTGTCCAGATGAAGAACATAAAATTCCACGGAAAGAAATCTAGACCAAATTAAAAAGAACAAGCGCTGGATGAGCACAAAGACCTCCGTCGAGGCAACAGGGTCCGTAGGGGAATACATCACTGAATAACATAGGGCCGGATGCCAAGCTCAATTTTGCATTTGTTGGACGTTAACTTCACCAGTGGTAATTAACCTGAGATTGAGGGTTCCCCACTAGCATGTCCAGCTAGGGATGTGGAAGTGACATTCCCCGCAAATAATTTTTGTCTGATTTCACGTGCTTAAAATATTGGGGTATAGAATAGAGTATATTGATGGACAACCTGGAATACTTCTTGAGACATTAGGATGCAGTCTACAGAAGGGCCATGGCATCTGAAATTAAACAGTAGGCAGGTTCATTTTATGCTAAACAGCAACCGTGTTATTAGAGAACCCCCATAGAACTATATATTTTCTGAAAGAGTAGGCTCTTGACATAAAGCCGAGACAGATGTAAGCCTTGTTGACGAAAATCAGGGTCCCCATAACCCATACTGAACTTGCTTCAAACTTCAGGAAAATCCTCTAAAATTGGTCCAAAATGGGTAATATTCCCCCTCCACCAAAGAAAAAACTTGACAATCGATTGTCCTGAAACTCACCGACAGTGTGCCCAGTCCAAGGACCAACAAAAATTGGCAAAGAAAATAGGGTGTCGCCCAGGCGGTTTTCAAGCTCAATTTTACACCGTAAAGTATGCCATGTGGTCGTAAGCTGAAAATGGCCCCAATTCACAGCCACACTTTCACACTTCCATCTGCATAGTGAGGCATGGGCCAATCCTACTGGCAAAATACCATGTACTGATTTGAAGCAAATCAACCAGTCAACTGAATGATATCACAAATATCAATAAACAAAAAGCCAACAAAAATTCTCATGGGGTCAAACCTGGTGGAATTTTAATTTCAAAGAATTTGAGGGGGACCAAAAATCCGCAACTGTGGACTGAGCCCTTTAAGTGAAGGGTACTTTTTGTGGATTTTTTTTTATCTACTCCTTTCAATCTATGGGTCTGTACAAGTATAATGATATATGACACTCAATGGTTGAAAGTCATATTAAGATAAAACAGAGCCACACCTTTCCCCCTACCCCATTCATATTTTGACAGTTTTTGTGATGCCATTTTTTCCAGGCTAGACCACTATGTCAAATGACTTTAAATTCTTCTGGTCAAAAAATATCTCAATAATGCAGAAGAATCAGTCTGGTGAGCATGAACAGGTTTCAAGGAACACATAAATTTGTGGGGAAGGGGGTAAAATATGAATAACAAGCTAGAAAAATCCTCATTTTCACCATATTTACAGTCAATAATAACAAAGGAAGACTATTGACCTTTCAAATTGGAGCCAAAATCTCCAAATAACCTATACCTATCAGTGCTATATTATGTGATTGCATCTTATACAATAAAAAAAACACAATTAGTATTGAGTTGTTTCACTTTCAAGACATGATAAAGCTGTAGCTAGACTCTGTGCCTGCTTTCTGACTAGTCAAGGGGAGATAACTCTCTGTAACCACAAGCAAGCCAAACCTTGTCAGATGTGCCATGACTGATGATATTTTCCTGTTTTTGGTTCCATATTGACACGACAATAAAGAACATTAATGAAACTTGTAATTTGGATGAATAAGGTGATATTAAGGAAACATATTGGGAACTTGAGAAATATACAAATGTAGTTTACTGTGACGTCATTCCATGTATGACGTCATCCTCTTGGAATTCAATGACGGCCTACTGTGACGTTATTCTACTGTAAATTCTATGATGAGTTCTTTCTGAGAATTTTACAGTGTCACAGAAAGCTGTATTGCTAGGTGAGGTTGTCAAAACAAAATAAAAACTTAAACAGTCTTTTCACAAGAAAACCAAAAACAAATTCAGTTGACATACAACTACCGTTTACTGAAGAATCAAAATGGAGACACCGTGGCAAAAAAGGCTTAAAGTTGTTGGTAGCAGGAGAACGTGGTTCCAAAAAGGCCATCTAAGGAATACACATGGCATCGAGTCAGATGCCAACATGCAGGGGCAGGGCATCGTGGCAAGTGCCAACATGCATAAAAACTGTGATGTGGGCTCACCTCACCAGCAGAATAGGGTATCGGACAGATGTCTAATTCCAGAGCGAATTGAGCGTCCAACACTAGACCTGTACACAGCAGCAATCACAGACACAGGTGAGACTCCCACCAAATTAAGGCCTAGAATAGAAACAGAAAACCTTAATGAAGATATTTTGTTTGCAGATGGTACAGAAATTGACACGCAAGATGAAAATGTTATTGTAAATTTTGCGATGTTAAAGCATTTGTTAACAGCTTTTGTACCCCATATGGCTTCTTCGTGCACCCATCCCAACCCAGACATATTGATTAGTAAACGATGGGGTCTGTGTATAACGGCTGCATGTATATGCCAGAGCTGTGATTTTAGATCTGATAACATAGAGTTATTTAGCAGAGTTACAGCACAGGAGAACAACAAGGGTCCATTAGCAGGCAGTCTTAATGAGCGTGTTGTTCTACCAATAATGAAAACAAAATCTGGGGTTGCAGACATCAGTTTTTTTCTTGCATCCTTGAACATTAAACCACCCGCAAGGTCACTTTTATACTGCAAACTGAACAAAACATGTGAAACTATGACACAACTGAACAAAGCTTCACTGCACAAAAATCAGCAGTTTGTTTGTGATGTGAACAAGCTCATGCAAAAAGAAAACACGGTGGCTGTGGAAGTCGATACATCATACAATAATCGGTTACAAACCGGTTATGAATCAGGCACACAGTCATTCACACCTATGATTGAAAAGAACACAAAAAAGAGGCTGGTCATAGGCATGTACACAGCAAACAAACTATGCCCCAAAAAGAAAGCCTGTGAACATAGCACATGCAACAAAACATATGCAACAGAAGACTCTATAGCTTCAAGTGAAAGCAAAGCAACCAGACAAATAATACAAGATTTACATACTGAGAGTACACTGACAGTGGACTCGGTAACATGTGATGCGAGTGCCCAACTTGGGAGCACACTTAAAAAGATTTCCGCTGTATCAGGAAAGAGAATAAAACAGTACACCTGTTTTGTTCACAAAATGCGAACAATGCAGAAAAAGATCAAGAATCTAAAATTAGATGGTCCACTACCTGGCCATGACAGAAAACTTTACATGCAAAAGTTGTCATCTTGCATTAGACGGAGGGTTCGCTCAGAAATAGTAAGAGCAAGACAATCAAACAAGTCAGATTCTGTCTTCTTAGACAGAGCAACAGCTGCAATAGGGAATATTGTTCCTTGTTTGTGGAACAAGCATACCAAATGTCGCAAGGTTTCCACAGTTTGCCAAGCTCATCTGAAATCTTACAGCACTGAATTTCTACCATTTGGAAAACAATTGGACATGTGCACTGACGCCGACTTCAACAAAGTGCAATCAGTTCTAGCAAAGTATTTCTCTAAAGGCAATTTGGAGAAAATTGTGCAATTGTTTACCACCAATCAGTGTGAGAGTTTGCACCACAGAGTATTCACATATGCTTCCAAAGGCAACATATGGAGCAGAAATTTTGCAAGCCTCTGCCATTCAGCTGTACATTCGAATACATTTGGAAGCGGTTCATCAGCTATGATCTTGGCAAAGAAAGTGGGTATCCCTTGCAAAAAGTATGACCCATTTGTTCGGTTTATGTCAGACTTGGACAAGAAAGCAAAATATCACACACTGCGGAAACAGTCTTTCGAGTACCGAACACAGCGGTACTTGTCGAGGAAAAGGAAAATGAACAGAAAATTATTGCAAAAATCTGCCTATACAGCGCCAAACCAAAACATGCCTTCAACAAGTACAGCTGACCATGCATACGCAATAAATCCAAATTTGCACTGATAACTGAACTGAAGTGACATATTTACCTAAAGGATGCACCGGTCATAGCCAAAGTGACCTTGGCACTCACCATGTCTCACACAATATTTACGAGAGTTATTCACAGAGCCAGGCTCTAAAGACAAATGTGCTACTCGTATGCAGCCTTTATGGTGGCATAAATGTGACACATGAAGATATGGTGGTAGGGGGTGACTATGTTCAATAAAATAAGAGAGTCGGTGGGCCAAGACCCTAAGTCGTTTGTGGCGAAAGGTGATACGGAGAACACCGTATTCTTTTCTCAATTCTCCGGTCCAACGATGGCATCCACTAGATGCATCAGAAAAACGAGATAATTTTACACGCAAATCAGATATTTCCTTATCGCTAAGAGTGGTTGAAAATATGAACGACATAGTTCAGGTAACCAAGGCCACTGAGACAACTGTAGTTTAAATAAATAGTATAAAATCTGAAAATTCAATATTAGATTATTTATTTGGCAGACGAGTGAAATTCAAATAAAAATACAGGAACTCATACCTTAACATACTGGGACAATTACAAGAACAAGCCCCACTACCCTCCCTCCCCCCTTCCTCACAAAAAAGAAAAGAAAAAAAGAAGGTATTTGGCAATCAACACACTGCAACAGATATTTCCCTGTCATGCTAAGAGTTATCTCCCCCTTTCTAGCCCAAGCCCGTGCTGGTTTAATAATTTCAGCCCAGTGTTGGGTGTGAAATATCATTGTTTTGAATTGTATTCAACATAAAAGTAGAAAATATTGGTGTTGAAGCAAAATTTTGAATCGGAGATATGCAAATTTAATTTTATGAGAAAATGCATTTTCTATCATATAGGATGCAGTCTACAGAAGGGCCATGGCATCTGAAATTAAACAGTAGGCAGGTTCATTTTATGCTAAACAGCAACCGTGTTATTAGAGAACCCCCATAGAACTATATATTTTCTGAAAGAGTAGGCTCTTGACATAAAGCCGAGACAGATGTAAGCCTTGTTGACGAAAATCAGGGTCCCCATAACCCATACTGAACTTGCTTCAAACTTCAGGAAAATCCTCTAAAATTGGCCCAAAATGGGTAATATTCCCCCTCCACCAAAGAAAAAACTTGACAATCGATTGTCCTGAAACTCACCGACAGTGTGCCCAGTCCAAGGACCAACAAAAATTGGCAAAGAAAATAGGGTGTCGCCCAGGCGGTTTTCAAGCTCAATTTTACACCGTAAAGTATGCCATGTGGTCGTAAGCTGAAAATGGCCCCAATTCACAGCCACACTTTCACACTTCCATCTGCATAGTGAGGCATGGGCCAATCCTACTGGCAAAATACCATGTACTGATTTGAAGCAAATCAACCAGTCAACTGAATGATATCACAAATATCAATAAACAAAAAGCCAACAAAAATTCTCATGGGGTCAAACCTGGTGGAATTTTAATTTCAAAGAATTTGAGGGGGACCAAAAATCCGCAACTGTGGACTGAGCCCTTAGGCTCCTTCCCATCCCCACCTCCCCCTGAGAGGACGCCCCCGCCCAAATCAACACGTTAGTGGCAGAAATGAGACCCTGTGTGCCTAGTTTTACCAACTTGCTTGTGATTTTGTGCTATAGGCCCTACACATCAACACTTCATATTTTGTATGTGTACAGGACAGCATCCTCATTGACAGAATCCTCTACAAAACACACCTGATTTTACCG
Source organism: Hanleya hanleyi (assembly GCA_036873755.1). Taxonomy (NCBI): domain Eukaryota; kingdom Metazoa; phylum Mollusca; class Polyplacophora; order Lepidopleurida; family Hanleyidae; genus Hanleya; species Hanleya hanleyi. The sequence continues at coordinate 68,843 of JAVTVY010040719.1, read as the reverse complement.
ACACTCCGTTCTGATCTTTCTCAGCATCATGTGATGAGGATTCAATGCGCTCGGAATGATTTTGTATACCGGTGTTACAGGTCACCTTCACCATAATGTATCAATTACCATGAACTTGTACATGTTTCACATTCCTATTGAATGGTGATGACTGATGAGAATATTGCCCATATGGAACAAATGGCTGGATTCCAGCGAATAAAAAGTTAATGTTAATCATAAACAACATACAATTAATAATACTATCAAATACCTTGTCGACATCAATATAATACAGACAATATTATGACTGAATCATGGTAAAAGATATTCAAGGGTATGTATGTCTACACTAAACTGAAGGAGACCCATGATACGTATTATATTATGTTGTAAAACTTCACTTGCTAATCTCGATTATGTTGCTTATTGTAAAAATAAACGAAGTTATGAAAATAAATTTAGTATGATTGCCCATTGCCCTCAAATTAGAAATATCTTCAGCAGCTAAAGTTAAGCCAATCATAACAATATATAACACCATGGTATTGTTGTAATATCACCCAGGTATTGATCTTTGGTTAAGAATGTAATGAGATACATATATACCTGTTCTTTGTGTTATTCTGTATGCAGTTCATTCTGTTTGTGTTTTATACATGTACATATACCAGAAGTAGAATTGAAATTTGAATAAAATAATCAAAATATGTTCGGTTTTTACCTCTACTCAGGAAATGAAGTCTTTGTTTCTAGAAGCTAAATCATTTGAGACACCCAAGTCCTTACCTGGTCAAGGGAGATAATTTTGTAAAAAAAAAAACAAGTATAGATCCACACTGGTGCAGAGCAGAAAGTTTTATGACCTTTGATGATATTTGTGGAGCATGCTGCAGGACTTCAACTTCCATGAATCCCATTCTACATGATATTTTTGCCATAGCACCGATAAACTAGATCCCTTCATTTATGTGTTCTAGATCCAGGAGCTATTGGGAGCTGCAGGTTTTGTAAAAGTTAGATCCAATTATTCTGAGAGAAGGAATGAAATCCGGCATGGTTGGTTTAAATTAGAACTGGGCATCCTTGGAAATGTCTGACCGATTGACACATGCATCACTCTGCCGGTGATCATTACATGTGTAATGTTTATTTCCTGAGAAATCAGCTGATATCCAATGGGGGGTGCGGGGGGGTTGTGGCCAATCATTTTCACCACCTCTATCATTCCACACCTTTCTGACACAGCTGAACCAATCAGTAGTCTGTTTTGGTTTTTCCATTTCATCCAGTACATCCATTGTGTAACAGTCCTGTTGCATCTGATATCACAATTGCTGAATCCATGACCTGCAGGTTGGAATCAATTGTATACATATTTAATATCAAAACTCACTTCCATGTTACAAGAATTTGCAAAAGTATGAAATGAGAACGGAGGACTATGAGAACTTAATCCAATCTATGAGTGATCAATAATGCGAATTCTGAAGAACGATGATGGATCTTGCACTGGGTGAAATGTGCCAGTTTCCGAATTCGGAAACAGGGCGGAAACTGGGTGGAAACAACCGGATTCCATCCAGTTTCCGCTCAGTTTCCGCATAGTTTCCAAATTGTAAACTGGACAGATACAAGATGGAAACTGCACGGAAACCATGGAGAACCCCAAGCGGAAACTGAGCGGAACCCAGAATTCCGGAGGTGCGGAATAGTGAACGTGTTACACTTTCCAAGCTGTTTCCGCCAAGATTCTGCAGCGGAAATTATGCGGAATCTGGGCCGGAAACAGGATTGAAACCGGTTGGAAACTGTAACACTCTGCTGGTTTCCGCATTGGAAACAGCGCAGAAACTGGCTGGAAATATGAAAAATCCAAATACAGCTGTGCGGAAAATAAGCGGAAACAGGTTGGAAACAGACCGTCCTTAAAACGTTTCCAACCAGTTTCCGCCTACTTTCCGACTAAGTTTCCAAATTGTAAACTGGACAGAAACAAGACAGAAACTGGGCGGAAACCATGGAGCATGCCAAGCGGAAACTGAACGGAACCCAGGATTCCGGAGGTGCGGAATAGTGGATGTGTTACAGTTTCTAAGCTGTTTCCGCCAAGATTCCGCAGCGGAAATTATGCGGAATCTGGGCCGGAAACAGGATTGAAACCGGTTGGAAACTGTAACACTCTGCTGGTTTCCGCACTGGAAACAGCGCGGAAACGGGCTGGAAATATGAAATATCCAAATAGAGCTGTGCGGAAAATAAACGGAAACAGGTTGGAAACAGACCGTGCTTAAAAGGCTTCCAACCAGTTTCCGCCTAGTTTCCGACTAAGTTTCCAAATTGTAAACTGGACAGATACAAGATGGAAACTGCACGGAAACCACGGAGCATGCCAAGCAGAAACTGAGCGGAAACAGGTTGGAAACCGACCGTGTTTAAAAGGTTTCCAACCAGTTTCCGACTAAGTTTCCGACTAAGTTTCCAAATTGTAAACTGGGCGGAAACCATGGAGCACCCCAAGCGGAAACTGAGCGGAACCCAGGATTCCGGAGGTGCGGAATAGTGGACGTGTTACAGTTTCCAAGCTGTTTCCGCCAAGATCCCGCAGCGGAAATTATGCGGAATCTGGGCCGGAAACAGGATTGAAACCGGCTGGAAACTGTAACGCTGGTTTCCGCACTGGAAACAGCGCGGAAACGGGCTGGAAATATGAAATATCCAAATAGAGCTGTGCGGAAAATAAGCGGAAACAGGTTGGAAACAGACCGTGTCCGCCTAGTTTCCGACTAAGTTTCCAAATTGTAAACTGGACAGAAACTGGGCGGAAACCATGGAGCATGCCAAGCGGAAACTGAGCGGAACCCAGGATTCCGGAGGTGCGGAATAGTGGACGTGTTACAGTTCCCAAGCTGTTTCCGCCAAGATTCCGCAGCGGAAATCATGTGGAAAGTGGGCCGGAAACAGGATTGAAACTGGTTGGAAACTGTAGCACTCTGTTGGTTTCCGCAATAGAAACAGAGCGGAAACAGGCTGGAAACATGAAATACCTGAATAGAGCGGTGCGGAAAATAAGCAGAAACCGGTTGGAAACAGACCGTGCTTAAAAGGTTTCCAACCAGTGTCCGCCTTGTTTCTGACCAAGTTTCCAAATTGTAAACTGGTCAGAAACAAGATGGAAACCTTACGAAAACTGATGTGTTCCGATGCGGAAACGGAGCGGAATCCAGCATGCGCAATATGAACTTGTTACAGTTCCCAATCAGTTTCCGCCAAAATTCCAACTGGCTTATAGGTGGAAACTGAGCAGAAACTGGTTGGAAACAGTAACGCTTTGCTGGTTTCCACACTGGAAACTAAGCGGAATCACAGCAGAAACAGGTGATGCACTACCATTTTCCATCAGGTTTCCATCCAGTTTCCACCCCCTTTTCTACATAGGAAATTAACTGGATTACAGGCTGAAATGGAGTGGAAACCGTAACGCTCTGCTGGTTTCTGTACTGGAAACGACGCGGAAACAGCAGAAACAGGTGAAGAACTACAATTTTCCAGCACGTTTGCATCCCGTTTCCGTGCCCTTTTCTACATAAAAAATTAAGTGGATTACAGGCGGAAATGGAGTGGAAACTAACGGAAGACTATTATATTCAACTTATGTTAGTTTATACAAAAGAAAAGTCAGTGGTAAAATGTTCAATATATATTTACATTCAGATTGGTATACAGTTCTTTGATCCTGAAATATCAGTGCATTGAAGAATAAGATGTCAAACCAACAAGTTAACAATGGATGATTCCTCACGCTATTGCTCACGAAGCCTTTACTTGTGTCATTCACGTTCACTGAAACGTATCACAGGTTGGTGATCATTCGCTACGGGGGATAAAAGAAAAAGTCGTAATTTACCAATCTATATTTCCGATTATCTCGGTATGACTGTCGCCCACGGCACCTGCAGTGTCACGGATTCTATCGTTGTCTGAAGGTTCTTTGTTCACAATAGGTTCGTGTTGGTAAGGCAGGCGCACCCCTGCATTAACCATTGCCGTGAATTCTTCTTAATTCCTCGCCAGAAGAAGAGGAAGAAGTGTAAGAAAATTCCTCCATTTTTTTAGTGTGGTTCAACTATGACGTCACAGCCTCTGGTGGAATAGCTCCGAATCAAGGGGAGATAAGCGATACCATGTTTTAAAGCCGCTGATCATACACCTGTTTTATTTCTCTTTAAAAATAAAACTTATCACCACATTTCGTTCATTGGTGGTTGTATAATTTATTATCATCATAAAAAGGAAAGGGAAATGCTTTTTTCTTACTTTTAATACCTTTGCATTTCACCTTTAATACGAAGCTTCGCATCAAAAAACCCCTTGGCTCTGGGTACATTCATAATGTATTCAATTTGAACCAAGATGTCAGGAACACCAAGCAGTCAAGTCACAAATATACAGATTATCAAAAGTTTTCCAATTAGAAATGACCCCTAAGATTTCCGTCCAATCAGAGAAACCGGTATTCATTACATAAATTCCTTGATGCATCAATATGATCAATGATGTATACCAAATTTTACATCGTGCATTTGAACAGTATCAGAGATAGAGATCATTAATGATTTCGCATAAATTAAAGATGACCGCCCATCCTTCCCGCCACTCAGAGGAACTGATGTGGTTATTCATTGAAAGTCTCTTGATACATTGATGCTGTGCACCAAGTTTCGTATAGAACACTGAAATGGTATCAGAGATAAACATCATTAAAGATTTTGCATAAATTAAAGATGGCCACTAAGGTTTCTGCCTAATCAGAGAAACCAGAACTGTCATTTGTCGTAAGTCTCTTGATGCATCGATGATGTATACCAAATTTTACATCAAGCACTTGAACGCCAGAGAACGAGATCATTATTGATTTTGCATAAATTAAAGATGGCCGCCCATCCTTCCCCCCACTCAGAGGAACGGACGTGGTTATTCATTGCAAGTCAGTTGATGCATTGATGCTGTATACCAAGTTTGTTATAGAACACTTAAATTAGATCAGAGATATATATCATTAAAGTTTTTGCATAAATTAAAGATGGCCGCCAAGGTTTTCGGTCAATCAGGTCCCGATTCAAAGTATCTGGATGTATCGATGATGTATACCAACTTTCATATAAAACAACTGAATGGTAACAGAGATATGTATCATTATCGATTTCGCATAAATTAAAGATGGCCTCCAGGATTTCCAGCTAATCAGAAAAGCTGGTTTGGTAATTCAATTAAAGTTGCTTGATGTATCGATGATGTATACCAACTTTCGTATTGAACAGTTGAATGGTTTTCGAGATATGGATCATTATCCATTTCACATAAAATTAAAGATGGCCGCCAAGGTTTTCACCCAATCAGGTCCCAATTAAATAGGCTTCTGGTCCTTGACTAGGTAAATAAGCATACCAAATTTGGAATTCTTCAGTGGAACCGTTCTCCGGCTATCTCGCTCACGTACGGACGTACGGACATACAAGACGACGACAATACCCCATGGCCAAAATTGGCCGAGGGGTAATAAAACAGTCCATGAACAAGTGTAATTTTCAGTCCATCAAACGCAACATGGGTGTAACATGAAACAGTGGTACCCTTAAGCTTTGTTGCCACAGTTTACATGTAGGACATATCAAGAACAAACTTCATCTGTCCCCTGTTAACACGGTCGTTCGATTTGCCAAGATTCTTGGTCCCGTGATCCTTTGCGAAATGTCAAACAACAACACCGACATAACGTCATAATTGAATATTAATCGCAACAATACAAACAGACGATCTCACGTCTCAAACGCGTCACCTGTGTGACGTCGGGTCACATGTATGATCTCCACAGATACGTCTACGTTATGTTCCATGTTCTATGCGTTCGTGCATTATCCAATGGGAAGCTGTAATGCTGACCGTGCAACCAGAGTCTGTAGGGAGAACAGGACCGGATGACTGGATTCGAGATTGATATTTCTAGTGGTCCTTTCACTTAGTAATATTTTCCTGTGTTCACTAAGTCCAAGTAATCATTTTCCCTTCACTTGGAGCAACTGGTACCTGCAGGATAACATCTTTATAGCGCCTCTCTTCGCTTATTGGTCTATCAGGGTAAACAGATGTCAGGATCACCAAGGGGAATGTTACTTGCTCGTCTTATTCTGTACTTCTCAACAACATTCTGTAAAAATAAAAAGTTCTATTAAGGTGAGTCAGAGTGAAAACTAAATAGAAATGGTCTGTAACGCCAGGCTATGCAATACTGGTAATTCATGAGGAAGTGGATGGGATAGTTCTATGTGGGATGATTAAGATATACCGATTTTCTATGATATGAACTAGGCCTACCTAAAATGCATAAAGGTTACATGTACATGTTTTCGTGTAAGCAAACTATCATAAAAGGAGCTATATGGCAGATCCATGGCTGACTATTTTGATTTTCATACCGGTACATGTTTTCAGCAGGTTTTGAATTTACATATAAATGTTACTTGCCATGCTTGTAGCATCAGTCTGTCAATAATACCTGGCTGAAAAACCCTCCACGAATGTACCACCTCTTCATTTCTCCACCACATTCCTAAAATACGGAATGAAAAAAAGGAATATACGTTGAAGAAATTCATGTATGTTGTGCAGATAATCTACCACATATAAACATGGCAAACCTGAAAGTGATCATCTGACATGATCTCCAATCATCAATGGCAACTGATGTGACGACCAATGTCAACAGTATAGGAAATGAATACCAACAATACTCTGTCAGCAGTGTTTATAAGCTGTGTTGTGTTCCTGGAATCCTAGCCTGCTTTACAAACTGCTCAAAACTTTATACATGACCATGGGCCTATTCCACACTGGTAAATTTCAACTTTCTTTTCAATAAAAAATTAACCCAGAAAGATTAAGAAAATGAAAAAAAAATACTCATCAATATCGGTTTACCCAGTGATGTTAATGGATGCATGAGCTGTAATGGCACTGCTGTACCAGTGAAACATGGAATAGTTCCTGGAGCCGACTAGGGATCATCTGAAATTAACATTACACATGTGTCATATACATTTTACTTTCACTACACGAGGCCAAATTATGCAGAAGGCAAGCTACATACTGGTATTAAAAAATATATTCTGACAAGATCAGAGATTATGGAATACATGTAATTCTAAATTCTAAAGAATAATTCACTATTTGCATATATTGTGAATCATGTCTGGAGAGAGGCCTTCCAGTCTCACATGTGCTAGCCTACCCGATACGGGTTTCACAATGTTAAAATGATGTGACGTTGCGACATCGAGAGGAGCATACTGTATGTTATAACATGTGGCATGTATGGGAGCCCATGACGTGACGTCATGAGGTTGCAAAATTAACTTGGAAAATCCCTAGTAGCTAGAGAAACTTTGCGCAATTTATGTGTGAAGCTCTTGGTGAACCGAGATGAAATTTGGACACAGTAATGTTATTATTAATATTGACCGTTTAAAAGTTATCGCTTTCAAAGTACAGGTACAACATGCTCAATGTCTATCCCATCACAATGGCCCGTAAAAGACACTGCATTTGTAACAGCATCAGATGTCACTACTATCGGTTCCGGATATAGTGGCACACCATTGGCCTTCTGGGCATTCACAATAGTTCTGAAACTGGACAGCGGTTGCCCATCTACTGCCAGAAGATAAGCAGACTTTATTAGCTTCTTATAAGCATCTCTGGATGCTTTGTGAAGTGCTTGATCAATAAGAGACTGGTCCCGTTTTTTTGTTGACCAGGAGCACTTCCGCCTGAAACATTCTCATAATGAACACTCAGTTTGTGCACTTTAGATAGCGATGCCAATGCTCACCAGGTGGCGCGGTCCGCGCCATATATGCAAATGACGAACAATGACCCCCATCAACCCGGGACACAGTGCTCTTCTTTTACATAGATTTACCATATTAAATCAAATGAGAGGTGACGTGAAGGTGCGACGGTTATGAGAACGGGGTCTTAAATTGCGCGTATTTCGCAGTTTAGAGACTGAAGACACGTGGACCAGGCGGTGAGGTTGAAATATTGACGGTAAGTATAATAAAATGCAACCTAAAGTATAATACGCATCTGTAACATCGATCAGTCGCATATTTCTTATCTTTGTGAGCATTATGGCCTGTTTCTGGGACTAAAATTAGCCGACAAGTGTTATTTTGAAGCTGTATACTTTCACTATCAGTGCTTCCCAGACAAAGAGAAGTCATCTTGCGCAAATACCCTGTTCAGCTCATGTTATTAAACGGCGGGAATGTTCTGACAGAAAATACGCTTTTCTATATCGCTTTAAGTGCATTCGCTTCAATGAACTAAATGCCCCTATTCAAATTTAGTTTCTTTCATTCTTAATCACTGAGTTGTACACTTATGATGATGTGTAGGTTTAAAAAATTATTCCAAATGAACTCTTAAGTTAATTTTCTTAGATGGGGTCATCTTTTTCCTTTTTTTCAGAAAGTAGCGGCAAGAGTTATTTGCCCTTGAGTGACTTGTGTTCCCCCAGTATGCAACTGAACCAGACGACATTTATGTTTTTCCATTGTGCTACTTCCAAGGATTAATAAAATATATAGTTTTAGTATATTCAAGTCTTTTGTGAAATTCATGTAGCATAGCTACTTTAGCAGGTTGGGGAAAATACCTTGATCGAGGTATTATACCTTTATCGGGGTATCATACCTCGATCGACGTATAGGCCTATACCTAGATTGGGGTATGGGGCTATGTCAACTTCAGTTTTTGTCAATTTATGGAAAATGTGGACATCCACACATACCGTGGACTGTATGGATCTTTCAACAACATCTATGGCTTCATTGTTCCACGATTTTCACAGCAACTTATTGCTTCGTTTTATGCGACTAATCAATCAAATTAGCCACTCTAATATTTCAAAAATGAAACATGGTTTCAAATGACATATTCAGTGAAATTTATTATGTAAATGAAAATGGCATGTGGTGGCATACTTCCATCTCAAAGTCATATCCATGTTGCAAAGCAGCATGATGTAGATGCACTGACTGATGAATAAATTTGATTAAATTGTCTGATGCAATGCACAATCGCCTAGCATGCAAACACATGGCAGGTCATAATACCCAGAGCAGAGGTCTGTTTTTTATGTGCACATGCTAGCAGTTTAGATTATGTATCTGTCAGTTGAACTTGATTAACTTGATTAACTAGGCATTGCCTCCCAAATCCTGCAATTTGCACATGACCTTGATATGGAAGTATGCCACTCCATGTTTTTTTCATTTACAGAATAAATTTCACCGAATATGTCATTTGAAGCCGTGTTTCATTTTTGAAATATTGAAGTGGCTAATTTGAATGATTAGTCGCATAAAACGAAGCAATACGTTGCCATGAAAATCATGGAATAATGAAGCAATGGATGCTGTTGAAAGATTCATGCAGTCCGGCATGTTTGTGAATGTCCACATTTTCCATAAATATATAAAAACTGAAGTTGACATAGCCCTATACCCCAATCGAGGTATAGGCTAATACCTCGATCAAGGTATAATACCCCGATCAAGTTATAATACCTCGAACAAGGTATTTTCCCCAACCTGTTGCACATGACCTTGATATGGAAGTATGCCACCCCATGCTTTTTTCATTTACAGAATAAATTTCACCGAATATGTCATTTGAAGCCGTGTTTCATTTTTGAAATATTGAAATGGCTAATTTGAATGATTAGTCGCATAAAACGAAGCAATACGGTACGTTGCCATGAAAATCATGGAATAATGAAGCAATGGATGCTGTTGAAAGATTCATGCAGTCCGACATGTTTGTGAATGTCCACATTTTCCATAAATATATAAAAACTGAAGTTGACATAGCCCTATACCCCAATCGAGGTACAGCAGGTGGGGCTCCAACACCGATCGAGCTTTAAATGCTCCATTGAGCCTTTAAAGCTTCATCGAGCTACAAGAAAAAAGGAATAAGTAACTACATCTCAGCCGTGTAGCTCATGTGGTTCGAGTCGCATTGGCTAATTGACTGTGAAATGTCTCCAACACCTAAGTAATTTAACGAGTAAAAAACTACCGATCACCACCTACGTTTTATCGAGTTATTGATTATGAAATAGGACCATTGTGTGGTACAGATTATCGTTTTCTCACCTCCTGATTCCACTCTGCGTCTTTGCATCTCCTCTCTCCTTCAACTTCCCGACATATGAATTTGACCGCCATTAGTGACGTCACATCTACCGCCAGTGCACGTGATTTAATAAGGGACTGAATATTTATAAAAACACAAGTATGGTGTGTCAGTGGGGACCAAAAACGCACAATTCGTAAAATGTGAATAATTTATATCTTTTAAGTAATATTTATTTTGGGACCATAAACGTATATTACGTCATGAAATTAGCCCTTTCTCATTGGATTACAAGCAGAAAATAATTGCAGAGTGAAGATTTCAAAGTCCTCTGACGGTTGCGTGATTGACCAACAATGGTAAGCATTTCTGAGGCTAGCCTCACTTCAACCTATTTATGCAAGTGACATGTAATTATCCATGTACATTACCTAATGTACTTACCGGATGTAATCAATGTACAGATATTGTAGTGTGTAGAGGAGAAATTTGTAGCACAGAAGTTTACGTCTCCATTTCGTCATCAGACGACGAATCTAAACGTGGACAGAAAAGAAGGATTCAGACTAAAATAATATATGTTATTGTAAAAGAGAGATATTTAACTCTTATTGGATATCGATTTGCAGGAAACATTTCAACCATATATCAGACAAGGGAAGAAGAACAACCCAGGTAAAAATGTTAAGGGTCAGCCACAAAGGCAGAAAGAACATCACACAGGCCCCGTTGTTTTAAAGTTCATAGAAGACCCAGTGAAACGGCGAGACTGTGTCAATAAGAGAATACCTGGCCTTCTGAAAAAGGTAATGAACATGATGACAATGTTAAAATACCTTTACCATATAATAGGCATACCCGGAACTAAGAGTTATAGTCCGAGGTCCACACGATGCCAGTGATGGACATGAAATGAAGAAATAAGCCAACAATAAATGCCTGCAGTAGGCTCATGGTGATCCTTACCCTCATGATTGGACGTTTCAGCATCGTTAACCTCGGCACACACACTCCTGTAAAACTGGATATAAACATCCTTCGTGCCTGCTTTGATTTCTTTGTTCCATTGACGCTGTAATTCATTAGCAACGTCAATGGAACCTGCCTCCCGGATAGTCGTGATCCCGTCACGTATGTACTTTTCAATTTGGCCTTTTGTCTTGGCTGAAATACTAAGGAAGTTTGTGCGGTCCTCTGGGGTGACGAATACGGGGATAAGACGCTCTCCCTTTCCTGGTTGATTTCCTCTGGCGATGTCATCCAGATAGAGTTTTCGGTTTCCTTTACATATTGCATGAAAATCTCTCAGGTCACTATCTAGTGTCTTTCCATTCAAGGATACATGTCCACAGCTCACCATTGGATCCTTGAAATAAGCTGCATCACGTAACTTAACTCTCCACTGCATTATTTCTTTGTGGAGGTCTGGGTGGTACAGGTAATCTGGGTTCCCTGTGGTTATTCCCAGGATTTTCTCTATATTTTCTCTAATCTGCAAAACATCACAGTAGTTAAGTTATTTACTTAATGTTGTTGAGATGACGCTATACGCCTCAACTGTTACCATATGTGATGTTCATCTGTGTTATTTCCCAATCATTAATACGGTACATCATTCCAACGCCAATCATACGTAGACACTTCTGCTCATATTAACTAAAACATGAAATGCCCTTAGGAAGGCCAGATAGTTTAACTCTTATGGATGTCTTTTTGCAGATGGAGGAGTTATATATTCTGACACATACCGAGGCCATCATTTGTATAAAAACGATGTTGAACAGAAGAATTAAGGAGCAGACAGAGGTGTGCTCCTTCGATGTAGAGGTCAAACCAACTGCCTGCCATACGAAGGAGACTCCCGCCATTGATGTGAATTTAGGTAGGTATCAGTATATACGTATAATTATGTCCCCAAAATATAATGTTTGTGAAATATTGAGAGAACTTTTGGAATACAACGGTGCCTAATATACAAGTACTAGAAATTGATTTTTGGAAAAATATGCCGAAAAGGAATGTCTTCAATGTCTATCAACATTAATATTTCCAGGTAATGACTCTGAGGAACAGTCCACTACAGGTTCCCAGAATCCACTGCCACGGGAAAGTATCACAGAACCTGTAGTGGTACAACCACATCCACCAGAGAGCCCCAAGTCATCACAGTCCGTGGATAAATCGAGGCCCACTGCCGATGAGAGGGTTCCCTTCCCCTCGCCCCCACCAAAGATTCGGCGCTTGGGCTCTTTGCCCAGGCCTGATCCTATGCCATCGACAGGAGCGCAGCCTTCCACCCTTGCGGAGACCAAGAGAGGCGGAAGGAGGACGAGGAGAAGTACCTGTAGTCAGGATTCAACGATGTACAGATGTGGCGTGTGTGGGACACCGTATGTGATGAAGGGGAAAACAAAGGAAATTTGGGTGGGGTGTTCCCACACAGGCTGCGATTACTGGGCAGAGTCTTCTTGTTTTGGTTACTTTTGCAAGAAAGAGGATGCCCTGTCGTCGGTAACATTCTACTGTCCTTTGCACAGATCAATGCATAAAAAATAAATGTTTTACTTTGAATTCAAGAAAAAGAAATAAGAAAAAAAAAATCCTGAATTCAAAAGATAATTCCTCCCACATCTATCTCATTTGCTCGTTTCTTTATTTTTGAGCCATTTAACATGGTAATGCAAATATAATGATGATGACTACAAACAAGTTGAGAAAGAAAATTGAGCATTTTAGACTGCCTGCATAAAATTCTTCCTTACTCAAGTGGTGATGAAGTATCTCAACTGATGTTGTCTAACAAAATATGCTGAATATCATTCTTCTAACTTTAAGAACACTGACACTCCACTGATTATGACATTTGGTCAAGTGAACATGTCATTACCTTGTGCAAGCGTTTCAAGTTGCGGCAGACCTTAAGCCACTTCTTCGTGCTTGGCACACCCGGGGGAATCCACATTTTGCACCTTCGGTTCCAGGCTTCTAATACGAAGTCCCCGCCTTCGCCCCTGCTGGGATGACCAGATACAGAAAAAGATTCGTTGCTTTTCCAGAAATCTCTTATTTCACGAGGGGCAAGGACACGCGCTTTCAAATCATGGAAATCTATTTCCTGGTAATGCACCATGTGTAGCCCATAGAAGAGATTACCAAATTTCACCCGGCTTGCAATCATACAGTCTGAGTTATTGCGACGAACACCGGCGCGAAAGAAAAACAAGGACAACATATACTTGAACACAAAGTCATTTAAGAAGACATAGTTAGGATTTGTTACATTTACCAACCACCTGGCGTACTCGTCCACTGTAGGGGTTTTACCAGTGGCAATGCAATCTCGGACAAATGGAACCAAAAGCTCATCACAGGTTCCCAGAAAGAAGATTTTCAGAAGCTGCCATGCCTTGTGATGATCACTCGCATTCCTACATGCGCCCTGATAGATGTGTACCCAAGCATCTTGGCCAACTCTGATAGACACACATCCCACAGCAACTTGAAGCAGGCCTTCACCATGTTAATTTCATAATGGCCTAGCCCCGGTTGTAGAAGAATATTTTGCAGATCAGACTCTTGCTGTATCAGGCGGGAACATAACAGATATGGCATCCCGTCGGACCCTATCACAGTCCATTGACGTTGGTCTCCAACACTTGCAGCTTGCAAGATGTGCTGCAGAACTGTCCGCAATGACTGATAGGAGCACGGATTGGTAAAACAGGGATCACCCAGACTTACCTCTGGACACTCTTTCGCATGATGATGTTCCATGAAACTATACTCGTCCACATTGGTCTTAACTGACCCAATTTCTGTGTTTGGATCCGAGCATACTCTGTCAACAAGGTCAGCACCACTGGAATCACGATGACTCTGCTCCTTGTAGATTGTTTCCAAGCGGTTTGAAAGGAAATCGCTTTTCATGTCATCAAACAGCGTGTCTGATTCTCCGGTGAGGTCATTTATCATATGTATGATTTCCTGAGAGGTGTACTTTGACCTATACAGCCAGGATGAAGGGAATGTTTTGTAGGTTTGTTGGTGCATGAGGGGATATATGGATGATGTTGGTCATAACACTGATGACAGCTTTTGCATTGTACAAAACTCTCCAATTTCTCCCTATCTTTTGATTATTGTCCAAAAAAGAGATTACGTCATTAACAGGCGGACACACATTTGGCGTTAGAGACTGTCTCTCCAACCATCTTTGGAGGGTTGTGTAATTCCCACAAGGGAGGACTTTGGAATTGACATTAGATATTGTCTTCGATCCTGTAATGTTGTGGCTTAATAGCTGTGTTGAAAAGGGCAGGGGTGTCACCAGATTCACATAGCATGCAGAATAGAGGCAGTCAACAGACATGATCAATGCTGTAACTTTTTTGTTGGGGGTATCGATGTCATCTACCTGTGCGACACCTCTCATAAACGATGTCACAACTTCGTTTCGTTCCCTCAACCACTCCACTGGGTCAAAGTTTTCTATATCCTCATATGATCTACCCATATTAATGGTTTCTGCCTCTCGTTTTACTTTTTCATTTTGTGACTTTCCTATTGCTTCGGCCAGTGCCTTCAAAACCTCATCATCCAGATTGCCATCCCCTATCTGTTGGATGATGTTACCAACGTCTGGAGGTAAAACCCGTTGTCGTTTTACCCTGGGAATGTCCTCTGTCAGAAAGTGTTTTTCAGCATAACCGTTACAAGCCACACATAAATAAGTGCCTTTTCCCAATAAGCCTCTATTCCTGAATTCCTGTATAACACGCACTTTGTATTTCTTGGCAGTTAATTTGTATAATTTCTTGTCTCCATCCACCGAGAACTCTTCATGGCGTGTACACCCACATTTGGGGTCCATTTTCTCCATATTCTCAGCAGATCTCCATTATTCAATAACAACACACAACAAGAACGAGGCTGCTGTGGATGACGTATGATGTACAATAAGCCAATTATAACGTTAATAAATTTGTTTTATTTCAACGATAGAAAATTAATCACATATTAAATGTTTGTTAATGTGATCCCATCCAACCCATCGTACATGTGTTTTCGGTAAAATTCGGTGAATTATTAATTCCCGTGCAGACAGCCTCGTTTTCATCTCGAAATATGGCGGCCTACGCATAGTGGAGGAAGTTGAAGGAGAGAGGAGATGCAAAGACACAGAGTGGAATCAGGAGGTGAGAAAACGATAATCTGTACCACACAATGGTCCTATTTCATAATCAATAACTCGATAAAACGTAGGTGGTGATCGGTAGTTTTTTACTCGTTAAATTACTTAGGTGTTGGAGACATTTCACAGTCAATTAGCCAATGCGACTCGAACCACATGAGCTACACGGCTGAGATGTAGTTACTTATTCCTTTTTTCTTGTAGCTCGATGAAGCTTTAAAGGCTCAATGGAGCATTTAAAGCTCGATCGGTGTTGGAGCCCCACCTGTACAGGCTAATACCTCGAGTAAGGAGCAAGGTATATTACATCGAGCAAGGTATAATACCCCGATCAAGGTATTTTCCCCAACCTGTTTAGACGAGAAATGTCTGCTAACTGTATACTTGGATACAAAATTTGTACCACTCACGTATCTGTCAATATCTTTCAGGGCTTGTCCTTTACCAGTGTTTTTCAGTCTGTCTCCGTGTTTGGCACACAAAGTACACCACACGCACACGCGAACGAGCATCTCTCGACCATCGATCTTCTGTGTCATAGTCGATCAACCCGCCTGTATTCCACCTTAAAAAAGTTGCCAATTGTACACTATTTCCTTTACCGGTGGCCATAACAAATTGTATAGAAGGATCATCCAATTTCAGTCCAAATTAAAGTTCATTTGTGTAATTCAATTTCATCAATAGTTCAAAATCAAAAATGGCGGCTGCAGGTGCGTTACAAATTTTTACTCGGAAACGGACCGAAACACATTTTTGATAAAGTTGGATGCGATCAATGTAATGTGGTACAATTGATTTAATTAAAAGATTTCAAATTGTTTTTAGATTATAGATAATCATGTATGTGTACGATAGGAAATGTTATTGACGTAAATTGTCATTTAGAGCAGTATATTGAAAACCACGAGAAATACGGATTCCGGACTAGAGTTCAAGTTAGCATTTTCGATTGACTGAAGGCCACTAAATCTACCACAAACAAAAAAGAGTTCTCCGTTCAACTCGGCATGTCGTCTGACGGCTCACAACAACAACCAGAGTTGATATTTTTGTTCTTTTGTACCGTTCTCGGCGTGCGCGATTTATCACGCCCCTGAGAATAAAATCAGGCGCGCTGTGGTGCGCGATCACACTCGCGTACCTCAAAAACGAAAGACTGTAAACCTGAAAATGAAATTTGAATTTATCGGTTACTCACCTGGCTCTGTCGCTTAAGGCCTTTGTACTGGCATCCATCCTTGCAACCTCACCTTGACAAGCATTTCTCTTTCCATTTATAGCAGTAATACTAGAATATATTTGCACAAAATTTCTCGCTCATGTCGAAGTTGTATAATATGACAAGAGACTGTTTTGATTAAAACCTTGCAAAACAGCACAACACCAAAGATAATATGATGGATAATTCTCACAATTTAGAAAATCTGTTTTCTTCAATTCTCCATAGACATTGCATTTTGCACACTTGATAGTAAAAACACCTAAATTGTTCAATTAGAATTGCCCAGCCTTTGTGCTCATGGTATCTGTGGTGGAGAAAGTCCCACTGTTCAGTCACAGGCAGGGTGGCAAGGTCTTGCAGGCTAAAGCATACACCCAAGTTCATATGCAAATATTCTTCCAAAGCCAAAGAACTGGGAAACACTGAAGGAATCAATGCAATGGGCTTGTAAATGCAGGTCACCTGTGGAATCCAGATCCCAATTTGTATGCAAATACTCAAAGCCCCAAACAAAAGTTTCTGCCAGTCAAGATTGTCAGAGGCAGCCTGCCACTCATTTACATTTCAAAGACATGTTTCCTGAATAGACTGCAGTCACTGGCTTGATGCAATGACTTTGGTTTAAATGCCTATCTGACAGGTATAATGAATATTCATCCCAAAAATACTTTTGGAGAATTCAAAAACAAATGTTCAATATATTTCCCATTATAACAGGGGTCGAAATAATCAAAATAATTTACCTGTCACACGAGACAGGTGACCAAAAAGCATACCTGTCACTTTCAAGAATGACCTGAACATGCGATCGCTGAAATTGTCAAGTACATGTAATTCAAGATTAATGTCAAAACTACATGTTGCCAGCTACCAGTAAATTAATGACACATTGTTTCCATGCACTAATTGGCATCTCTTTTGAATGAATTTTGTAAAAGGTATATTTTGAACACGAAGAAATAATTATTGGCTACCTGTCACTGGAGACAGGTACTTTATTTCCCTACCTGTCTCTTTCAAAAATTACCTGTCAGGGACAGGTAGACAGGTGTAAATTTCGACCCCTACTGTAAATGTTAAATAATTTGATTAGTTAATATATATAAAACTGTGTTGCTTTCTTATATCTCTTCGACATGGGCGAAGCATTTCTTGGAAATATGTTTCAATATTGCTGTGCACATGGGAACTCAAGCTTGTATCTTTGTTATATTTTGAGTGCACAAATGGATGCCAGCACAAAGGCCTCAAGAAATTATTCTGGCAAACGATGGAAGTTTAACAGGCATAGTGGACTAAAATACATATACAGGACAGTATCATAACAAAGTTAGCCACAAAATTACCTAATTAGTCCAACGTCTATCATGTCTTTATTTATTTTCTTAAGACCTCAATTTACAAACTAGAAATAATAATAATAATAGAGTCTACGTTATTGCAGACTCAATATTCATGTACAGATGTTGTAGGGCATAGGCCTATGCAAAATAAACAGCGGGCTTACGGGTAACAATTAGGCCTACTATATACACATGGCTCATCGATTTAATAGTTCCTTAATTGACGTGCGCTCAAAACTGGTCCTCTGATGCTCTTGTAGAAATTCTTGGTATACTGTTCGTTGTAAATTTAAGGACAGCTTTCCGTCCAGTCTCCGTGCACTGGAATCTTAGCGCAAACCTATGTCAGTTTCCGACCTGTTTCTGCGCAACCGGAAACAGGCTAGAAACTTAATAGCAGTTTCCAGTCCATTTCCGCTGCATTGGAAACAGAGCGGAAACTGACATCAGTTTCTGACCAGTTTCCGGTGAAGCGGAATCTGGGCGGAAATTTAACAACAGGTTTTTGTCCAGTTTCCATGTACCGGAATCTTGGCGGAAACCTAGGTCAGTTTCCAGTCTATTTCCGCTGGATTGGAAACATGGGGGAAACTCGCGTTGGTTTCCGAGCTGTTTCTGCTCGAGCGGAAACAGGTCTGAAACTCCAGCACCAGTTTTCAGTCCATTTCCGATGCATTGAAAACAGAGCGGAAACTAACATCAGTTTCCCACCCGTTTCCGCTGAAGCGTAATCTGGGCGGAAATTTAAGGACAGCTTTCCGTCCAGTCTCCATGCACCGGAATCTTGGCGGAAACCTATGTCAGTTTCCGACCTGTTTCTGCGCAACCGGAAACAGGCTAGAAACTTGATAGCAGTTTCCGGTCCATTTCCGCTGGATTTGAAACAGAGCGGAAACTCGCGTTGGTATCCGAGCCGTTTCACAAGCAGGTCGGAAACTTCAATACCAGTTTCCAGTCCATTTCTGCTGCATTGGAAACAGAGCGGAAACTGACATCAGTTTCTGACCAGTTTCCGCTGGAGCGGAATCTGGGCGGAAATTTGACAACAGGTTTTTGTCCAGTTTCCATGTAACGGAATCTTGGCGGAAACCTAGGTCAGTTTCCGATCTGTTTCTGCTCAAGCGGAAGCCGGCTGGAAACTTGAATAGCGGTTTCCAGTCTATTTCCGCTGGATTGGAAACATGGGCGAAACTCGCGTTGGTTTCCGAGCTGTTTCTGCTCGAGCGGAAACAGGTCGGAAACTTCAGTACCAGTTTTCAGTCCTTTTCCGATGCATTGGAAACAGAGCGGAAACTAACATCAGTTTCCCACCCGTTTCCGCTGAAGCGTAATCTGGGCGGAAATTTAACAACAGGTTTCTGTCCAGTTTCCGTGCACCGGATTCTTGGCGGAAACAAAAACACCTGTTTCCACTGGTTTCCGCATCACGGAAACAGGCTGGAAATCGGGTGTTACAGTTTCCAACTGGTTTCCGCCAAGAATCCGCATTTTTGGAAACCAGTACATTTCACCCAGTGTTGACCACTGGTTGGATTGTTGGAGTTCATGTTAGTGGCATGACAGTATATCATAATCTAGAACAGGATTGTTTATATCAGTAACTTCTCTATGGAGGCTAGCAATATTTTGACAAACGAAAATTAGATCACAAAAGAGAATACGTATACTGTGTTTGAGAAATATTTCTGTCTCCCCAATGGAAGGCGAAATTTGAATGAATGATCTATGTTGTCAGTGTGTTTGATGTCCTCCTTGCAAAGACAAGAACATTTTCTATGTAATTTATTATTTATTGATATATTTATTGATTTTCTTTTTGTCTAATTGTCTTCTCTTCAAGTGTCTTCTGTTCAAGTCATTTGGCATCGGTAAAACCTGAAATGTATATCATGATCTCCTTCTTTCATCTAGTGATAGTGTCTGTTTGGTTCCAGATCACGGGGGCTGAACAAAGCATGTGAAATGTGATCGTATGGCAAATAAATGCCCAGTGGTATGTCCAAGATCCAGGGCTTAAAACTAAAAAAAAAAAAATATTTGAGGAAGATTCCATCCATTCTATCAGTCAAAAATCTCAATAATGTAGGCCTACACGTGGAATGTAGACAATCCTGTGTTTCAGCAACAATTCAGAATAAGATAAGATAAGATTCCAGTCAGTGCGTGCATGACATGATGATTTGATATGCAACAACAACAACTTGGAATATTTGGTTGGCTTCGACATATGTCATCAGCCTGGCGTAATGCATAAGCAAAGTCACTCCGAATAAAGTTAACAAACGCATATTGACAGTCTCAATATTTCGACAAAGTTATATTTGTCATCATCCGGAGACATGTGGCATTTCCTTACAAGGCTACAGAATATATACAGTTGCGGAGAAGATAAAATGCTGAGCGGTTAATTGGCTACACAGAGAATACACTAACATTGTGGAAGGTTAATTGGCTACACAGAGAATACACTAACATTCTCTGACGGGTGCATGTCAGATCAATCAGTTGTTGCTTTAGATACAAGTAGGTGGTCAACAGACTTAAGGATTAAAAGAACAATGAATGATTACCGTACTGACAAATAGCAAAACCATAGAAAAACGGTCAACAGTTTAGAAAAACAATTTAGAAAAACAAATAAGGTAGTAACAGCACACATTTGCCGAAATGATCATCTGGCATTATCTAAATAACTGAAGTTCTTTAGAGGCTCTAACCCCAGTATTTAACTCTGGACAATTACGGCGAATGGCCAATGATTCCTTGAACAATAAATCATTCCAGTGATCTGCGGAATCTATAACCCTGGTGTTATTTAGAGCAAACTGAGAAAGAGAAGAGTTAGGCAGATTATCAAGTCTATTGGGAAGATCAAGCAGATCTTTACAATACTGAAAGTCTTCGCAGGCATAAACATGAGAATAAATTTCACTATTTCTTGATGTGTGTTCAGTGATACGTGTTAGCAGACATCGCTCTGTTTTTCCAATATAAGATTGGTTACATCCTGGACAGGTAAATTTATAAACCACATCACTTTTATACATGAGAGGGGTTCTATCCTTGTTATTGATAATAGCACTAATTTTGGTCGTCTTCCAGTGCACAATTATAATTGCCGGTTTGGTGAGGAACCGCTTGATCTTCCTTGTGTACCTCTGGACGATTCGCTCCTCTTCAGGTCCAACATATGGAAATTTCAGCCAGATTTTCGGAATGTCATTCTTCTGTTTCGGGGTAGGCGTTGTTTGAAGTGCATCTTTGAACTTTTTAATGAGGAGAGGAAATTGAACGCGAGAAGCCGTTCCAGGAGATAAATGTTCTGATAACAGCCAGTTCTCTATTGAGTAATGCTGTTGTGCTGCATATTTTATGAGCTCTAGTGACAAGAGCTCTTATCCAAGTGGTTTTAGTCTTCCATGGTTCAAAACTGTCAAAATGAATGTATTGTCCGGTGTTGGTAGATTTCCTGTAATGGTGTTTTATTGCAAGAGTCTGTGATCAACTTTTTTCAGCGTACTTCGTCTGAAGTTGGTAGTGATGATCTTATCCTTGTATATACGATCAAGGATAATATTTATAACTTTTTTAAGAGGAACATTTGTAAATAAAGATTCCACATCAAAAGAAACAAATCTGTATCCATCCAAAAAGAGGTCTTGGGGAGTGGCGCGTATTCGCTCTACAGCATCAAACGAGTCCTTTAGAGAGTATTCGTTGTCTGTCAGCGGTTTAGGCACCGTTTCCAATTATCGTTCGCGAATGAATCGTTAATTTCGTCAAATTTTCTCAAAGTCGCGATTTTCCAAGGCGCGAAGGAATGGGTTTTTTCCTTCAAAATAAACGATTCATTCGCGATCGCTGTTCGAATGGTTTTTTTTTCTGTTGGCAATCGTTTTTCAATCGAGAAAATTCTCGCGAATAAAAAGCAATATCGCGATTCAATCGTTTTTTAATCGAGAAAATATAAGCGATTGAAAAAAAAAGCGATTGAGGATTATAGCCGAAAGTAGTACGGCAAGGTTCAGCCTGACTGACTCGCATACACGTTCGAGTTGCTATACCATAAACACTTCAGTCAGACTATATAAAGTTCGATCATTTTTTTTTCTTCCTTTTCCATTCTTCTTTGCCTTGTGTAAAACTATAGCGTGTTTCAGTTCAGTTGGCGGTTATATAGATACGATGGGGATATTGAAAGAAATTGAAAAAAAATATATATATATATACATGGGAATAATAGTTATGCATATAATTATAACTTCATATTTACATATATTTTGTACGGGACACAGGCCCGGATATGGTCAGATTGAGTCACTTGCACTTGCAATTTGTCTATTATTTTGAGTATTTCTGTGTTTTAAAGCTGGTATTATTCCAGATTTCTTGTGTAGTATTTTTCGTGAACGTTTTTGGCATCTGTGCGTGCTGAAATTTTGAGTTGATTCGTCAAATTTTCGCTGTTCGCGTGGTTTTTACCCCTCAGCCTATTAGGCTTTGTGACCGGTCTAGAAGCCAAACCGTTGCTTCTAGAGTCTTCAAATTTGGTATGCAGGATTGTTGGGTGGTCAACCACAAGCCTATTGAATCTGAATCTGGTTAGAAACTTCGGCGACCATCTTTAATTTATGCGAAACCGTCACAGCTTTCTCGTTACCAAGATATCTTTAGAACGACTTACCCTAGGCACACCAAACTTGCCATGCACATCCATATGCTCGTGACCCAGAACCCTATTGAATCCGGACCCGATTGGGCGGAAACTTTGGCGGCCATCTTTAATTATGCGAAATCATGAATCTTGTGTATCTCGGAAACCATTTTGCTGTTCAGTGTGAAACTTGGTATAGATTATCGATACATCAAGAAACTTTAAAGTCAAATTGAGGTTTGACCCACCACAAATTGCAACAGAATTGTTTTTGCTGCAGTACATTTCCGAAAGGTCTCTAGAATATTCTCTCATTCCATTCGCTATCATATCAAGGTTATACTCAGCCTAAAATAATACCCTTGCACGAAAATATTTTTGGAGAAATTCAAAATGGCGGATGTATGGGGTCATTCTAAATCTAAACTTTTTACAATTTTCAGACAGTCCAGGCAATCTATCTGGTTTTTTTTAGCTGGACCCAAAACAAATTGCAACAGAATTTTTTTCACTGGTATGCATTTCTAATAGGTTCCCAGAACAACAAACTAAAGGTCGACCAAAATCTATTTGGTGGAGATACGACTTTTTTTGAAAACAAAGATACTCCATTTTATAATACATAATAGGCCATTATGCCTCATATAAGCAAGGTAGAATATTGTTTTTTCCGTGAATAAGGACAGTTTATCATCCAGAAATCCAATGAATATATGACACAGAGTACAATATGCCATGGTGGTGAAAACATGTGTCTCCCCGGTGGATTTGCTCATAAGCGTAGATAGCAAACTGACAGTTCAGCATCAGGCTATATGAATTATACATGGTAATATTCAGCCAGTTAACATTTTTGCCATTAGCATAATCATTCGAAAGAGGAATTCTCTCCCAAAATAAATGAAATGACAAGCTGTGATATATTTTCATTCAACCGATAACTGTCACAGACAATATTTCCACCAACCCACTCATGGAGATATCTTTCTACTATCACAACATGTGCCTTGTTGAAAAATACAGCTCTGCAGACCATTGATGATATATCGCAATTGTGTGTCAGATATGTTTTGACGAAAGAAGAATAATTATGCAGATCCTATCATCTAATTATCAAACAAATAATAATCTAGATTATAGGCAAACTTGATGTTTTACCATGACGTTCTACCATGCCATTTACCATGTTTCATTTTACATTTTCAACAACATAGGCCATGCTCCTAGAGATGCATCTTCTTCAGCTGCAATATTTCTTGCAGTTGCACCTGATAACCTCAAAGAGTGCCAGTGAAACTGGGGGCAGTTCAGTTTTCACAGAGAGAAGCCGTCCACCCTCATTCGTGTGGCTGCAATGGATGGTCTTCCCCTTTCCCCTCTAAACACGCGAACTTTGATACTTAGCTGATGCTGATGTTGATGGAAGGTTTTGTACCCGCACATATATGGTTCGTTTTTGTCACAGAAACGCTTGTATCTCATGCAACCAATTGCTTCGTCAGGATTACCATTGTATATACACACAAGCACCTACAATAGATAACCTCCATCGGGACTCCCAGTGGCCTGATTGAACACTTCAGCTTGTTGTTTTCTTTACGGCCGCACATTTGCCAATGCCATATGGTCAGTATACTGTGTCACAGCCCTGAATGGCATGCACAAACATTATATTTGTACAGACTTACATTCCCAGCACAGCCTTTGTCTTCTTGACATTCCAAACTATCCGTTTCTTTGCATTCTCTCTTGGCTGAAAGTAGATGTCATTGTCATCCATGTCTGCATGAAAACAGAGCAGAACTAACAGGTCAATATCATCACCAACCAAACATGCTTTCAGTCGATTAAACGGCAGCTTTTACAATAAAAACATCTGCATATGAAACATCCCGCCCTTTCCAACTGGTCTCTCATACGAGTAATGAACTGCTACTTGTTGACATTGTTTGCTAGGAATTCGTCTTTCTTTGGCTGATTAATGCACTAGCGGGGCCGGAGAGTTTAGAATGTCAAGAAGACAAAGGCTGTGCTGGGAATGCAAGTCCGTAAAATATGTTGCGTGTGCATGCCATTCTGGGCTGTGACACAGTATTCCGACCATATGACATTGACAAAGGTGCTGCCTTGAAGAAGACAACTGTCACTGAGCTATTTCGCCAACAAGCTGAAGTGTTCATCCAGGTCATGGGAGTCCCGACGAAGGTCATTCATTGCAGCAGCATAGAAAACAGTGTTTATACAGTAGTAACCCAGACGAAGAAATTGACTTGAGGGGAAAGCCATCCATTGCAGCCACAAAAATGGGAGTGGACAATTCAATCGGTTTCTTCCTGCGAAAACTGATCTGCCACCAGCTTCAGGGGTTACTTGAGGTTATCAGGTGGAACTGCAAGAAGGATTGCAGCTGAAGCAGATGCGCCTGTAAGGATCATGGCCTGAATTGTTCAAGTGTGTGTGGAGAATGCAAACGACTGAGCTGTGCAAACTCATCAAACCCAGACCTTTGAAAATGACATTGGCGAAGATTGGTATTGGGATTGATAGTGCTGTGGCAGTGTTCGTGAGGAATAACAATAAAAGACATCAACTATAGGTACGAGAAGTCACTTCCCCTAATAATGTTACCATGAACCAGAATGTAAAATGAAACCTGATAAGTTATGCCGTCAAATTTGCCTATAATTCAAAGTATTATTTGTTTGATAATTAAATGATATATTTTAGGATCTGCATAATTATTCTTCTTTCATCAACAACATTTGTCTTACAAAAAATTGTGATGGATCATAAATGTTTGGCAGATTGGCGTTATATATCTGAACTATTGCTAAACGCGACGTTGTATCTAATTTCTCTCTCTCTCCTGTTTGGCAAGGCTGCATTTTTGTTTAACAGGGTACGAACACTATTGTATGTCGGACCTGACATTTGCTACGTGCTTGTGATAATAGAGTTATATCTTTATAAGTTGATGGAACTATTGTCTGTGATTGTTATAGGTTGAAAGAAAATATGTCACAGCTTGTCAGTCCCCTTTTGGATAATAATGCTAATGGAAATAATGCCAACTGGCAGGATATTACCATGTATGATCATATAACCTGGTGCTGAACTATCGTTTTGCTATCTACTTTTATGAGCAAATCCATTGGGAATGCAAATGTTTTCACCACAATAGAATAATGTATCCTAGATCATCATGTATTGGTTCGATTTCTGGATGATAAACTGAGGCAAATTCAGAGACAAACCAATATTTTCCACCTTCTAATATGAAGCATGATGGTGTATCTTTTTTTCAGAAAAAGTCGTATCTCCACCAAATAGATTTTTAGAGACTTTTAGTATGTTGTTCTGGGGACCTACTACAAATGCATACCAGTGAAAAAAATTCTGTTGCATTTTGTTTTGGGTCCAGCTTAAAAAAAATCAGATAGATTGCCTGGACTGTCATGAAAATGGTAAAAAGTTCAGATTTAGAATGACCCCATACATCTGCCCTTTTGATTTTCTCCGTTAATATTTTCGTGCAAGGGTAGTATTTTAGGCTGGGTATAACCTTAATATGATAACGAATGGAATGAGTGTAAGTAATGCCCCATTTCTTTCATGCTTAGTACCAAATACAAGGTTTTCTTATAGGAGCAAGAGACAGGTAAACACCGAAATTTCGCGAAATATACCTCAAATTTTTTCCATGCATATGAGATTGTAGACTTTTAGTATGTTATTCTGGGGACCTTTCTAAAATGCATAGCAATGAAATAAATTCTGTTCCAATTTGTGGTGGGTTGACCCCAAAAATGCGCTAGATTTACTGGACTAAATGACCAAACCAGTTTCCCTGATTGGGTGAAAACCTTGGCGGCCATCTTTAATTTATGCAGAATCTTTAATGATGTATTTCTCTGATACCATTGAAGTGTTCTATACGAAACTTGGTATACAGCATCGATGTATCAAGAGACTTACAATGAATAACCACATCAGTTCTTCTGAAAGGCGGGAAGGATGGCCGGCCATTTTTAATTTATGCAAAATCATTAATGATCTCTATCTCTGATACCGTTAAAGTGCTCGATGTAAAATTTGGTAAACATCATCGATGCATCAAGAGACTTATGATGAATGACAGAACTGGTTTCTCTGATTGGGCGGAAATCTTGGCGCCCCATCTTTAATTTATGCAAAATTTTAATGATGTATATCTCTGATACCATTTAAGTGTTCTACATGAAACTTGGTATACAGCATCGATGTATCAAAAGACTTGCAATGAATAATCACATCAGTTCCTCTGAATGACGGGAAGGATAGGCAGCCATCTTTAATTTATGCAAAATCATTAATGATCTCTATCTTTGATAACATTCAAGTGCTCAATGTAAAATTTGATATACATCATCGTTGCATCAAGAGACTTACGATGAATGACAAACGGTTTCTCTGATTGGGCGGAAATCTCGGCGACCATTGTAATTTATGCAAAATCATTAATGATCTATATCTGATACAATTTTAGTGCTTCATATGAAACTATAAATCATCAATACATCAAGAAACTTACAATTAATGACAACAATTTCTCTGATTAGGTGAAAAACTTGATTGCCATCTTTAATTTATGCAAAATCATACCTCTGGTACTGTTCAAGTGTTTCATGCAAGACTTTGTATACATCATCAATACATCAAGAGACTAAAAATGAATGACTAAACCGTTTTCTCTGATTGGATGGAAACCTTGGCAACCGTTTTCAATTTATGTAAAATCATTGATGATCTACATGTATATATCCTTTGATACTGTTCAAGTGTTCAGTATGATGCTTGGTATATATCATGATAGATCAAGAGACAAGTAATGACTGCCGGTATCTCTGATTGGACAGAAAACTTTGCGGCCATTTCTGATTGCAAGTTTTTTGATAATCTGTATATTTGTCACTTGACTGTTTGATGTTCCTGATGTTTTCAAAGTAGTATGGTTCAAATTTAATAGATTGTGAATGGCTGGCACCAAGAGCCGAGGGGTTTTAGATGCGCAGCTCCGTATTCCTATCAAAAAAATCGGAAGACTTTTATTATTGTTCAGATTATTATTAGGGTTCAAAGCAAGAATGGCTTGAAGCCTTTTGTTTTTGTTCAGAATATTTTTGTTCTTCCGCCATATTTTTTGCACGTGATATGTCAAATTATTCATCATAGTTCTCCAATGCATCCAACATCCCACACTGAATTTATCATATTTTAATCTTTTACAAGCCACTGCTAAAGCATCTTCTGCATTCAACCAAATCTTTCAGGCTTTTATATATGCATTTTTCATTCATTGTGTACCAATATACACTGACTAAAACTGTCTGGGTGAGGGGTTGTTGCACCTTTTAGGTGCTGCCTCATGTTTGTCCTACGATCACCATTTTCCTTGTGTAGATAGGTGGCGCTGTATTGAATATAACATTGTCATACGGGGCTTTTGAGTCTTCGAAAGCACTTAATTATTAATATATAGCGCGGGCTATTTGTAAAACTTTTCACAACTGTCATTATTTTTTGCTTGTTTGTTTGGTTGTGTGGATTAATCTTTTCTGGCGCTCTCTGGGTGGGAGTTTTCTTGTGTGGCTCCCTGAGTGGGAGTCTATAAGTGCAAAACCCCACAGATGACTGGCTTGTGGGATATTTGATGGTAGATGAATACGTATATTTTCAATAAATTGTGAAAGTTAATAAATACAAAGGATAAATATATATATAAAATATATATATATAAATAATGATATTGATTATTTTTCACAATTCGATGAAAATACACGTATTCATTCACCATCAAATATCCCACAAGCCTGGTAATTGCAGTATGAAAAACACTGAAAGTGGGCTGAACGCGGTTTGCTTGGCAAGATGATCAATGTCTCGCCTTTGGCTAAAAAGGAAACCTTGACCATGCGAAGATGTGTTTCAAAAGTCCTGTATAATTCAGGTCACGTGACTTAGTTGCTGAAGAATCAAACAACGCCCCTCACCGAGTATGATACTATATGTGAAATGACTGCATTAATAAAAATATGAATATAAACCGTCTTTCTATGTCCGACAGATTTTCAAATCCCACATTTAAATCTTTAGTTTTGCGAAGAAAAAACCCCAAATCTTTAACCGATGATCGTACTGAGACGAGAATTTTTCTTGGTTAATCCAGTAAGAGATGAAATTATATAATATTCAGGTTCCTGGCTTGAGCTTCCCTTTGGAATCATTCATAGTTCATTTATCAAAATGTAAAATTAAAATAAAAAGTATTGTACATATGCGAATCCAACCGTTATATGCGATTCAATCACCATTGTGATATGTATTTGATATAAATATGAAATCATTGCCGCGAATATTCTTATAATAAATAAAATTAACTTGATGGTGATTTTTTTAACTTATTCACATCTCAATAGTTTAAAAACTGTACCAAAACATGAATGGATACCCTTTCCTAATGTATGTTTTACTGTAACAAAATATACATATTTAATTACACTATTTTGCACCTTAATTAACCTAGAAATTCTCGGCTGGAGGGCTAAGCTGTTCTGGGTTATCCGCCATGCGCCCATTCACACCTCTATCAAGTCTGTGCCGTAATCATTCTGATAATGCAATCAGCGACGAACTCAAATCCACTTATGACCTATACACGGTATTTACAAAAACAAGATATTGACTATCATCCTGTATTGTTTATACAAAGTTGCATGAATATATGAGGAAATTATCGGAAGTATGAAGGGAATGACTGAACATTAATACATTGTCGACTCACACGATTATTAAATAAACATGTAATTTTGTCATTTACGCTTCGCCAGAGTAAATCTGAGCGCGGACATCACAGGAGCATGGTACAGGTATGTGTATAGATATTTCCAGCATACGCACTACTCCGGCTTGTAGGAGACTATAGATCGTGAATCATATATATTATCCGGTTATCTTACGCATTTATACAGTATAGTATAGTAATATAGGTTTTCCATCGACAAATCCGCAACCAGCATTAAATGTAGTTCCCAGTTCGCGGATAGAGCGGCGTACGTCGGCAACACGGCCTATGTGTCAGATATCACTCCGCCTCACGATTCTCTCGCACCTTGGAAAAAACAATTCCTTCGCGATTGAAGATTCGCGATCAAGAACGGATCGCGCATGGGTAAACGATTCAAAAACGATATCGCGAGAGAATGTTTTTTTCAGAAAAGGTTCAATCGTTTTTTCTCATTTTTTTTCTCAATATCCTCGCGACTGATTCACGAATGATCGTTTTTCAATCGAGAAAATTGAAGAAAAATCGCGACTGAAGAAAAAACGACCAATGGAAACGATCCCTTAAGTAATCGGGCAAGAAATTTTCCAACGGCGGAGTATGTAGTTCCGGTTGTATCGAAGATGGGGCGAAATTTGGGAACACTGGTAAATTCCCTGTGAGTTTTAGGAAGGCCATGGGCACGAGCTGGTCTGGTTGATTTGGGTTTGATTTCGTTGTACTCATCCTGGTTAATCTCGCCTCTCTTCTTTAAGGTTCTCAAGTATTTTTGGAACGTCCTGAGCTGTGTCAGTGTAGGGTCTCTGATTAATATACGGAATTTACGTGTGTCACCAAAGGACTCCTCTAAGGTTGTGACATACACATCTTTCTCTTGTAACACGACCCCATTCCCCTTGTCGGGTTTCAATATGGCAAAGCGTTCTTTCAAACGTTTGAGTACACGTATCCGGTACGAGTCTGCGGAGAGTCTTTTATCGCTGAAGTCTAACAGGTTACAAGCCATGGCTCTAATAGCATTTTTGGCTCGTTCTCTTTTCATGTACCCATCAGGGAGGAAGGAGTCTATGGTAATTCAGTTTTTCTCAGAAAGTCTCGGCGCTGATAATTATTTCAGAATCTCTCGGTGTTGTGGCAAGCTCATATTTTAAGCCATAACGCAGTATATTCTCTTCCTCAGAGGTGATGGTTTGGTTGGTAAGATTCAATATTATGGTGTTGGGGTTGTCCTTCAGTCCCAGGAATATGGCATGCTCCCTCGGCAGGTTGTTGAATTTCTTTTCGTGTTTACTGGTGACGAAATTAAGTAATTTATCCACTGGTCTCTTGGCAAATTGTTTATAACTGAGAGCTTTAAGCCAGGTACTACTGTCCATTAGTCGTTTCTCAAGAAGTGCAGTTTCGGCACGTAGTTTTCGTACGGATTTGGTCTTCTCGGGAATAGAATCCTTAAGTAGTCGCTTGTGGTACTGGCTTCGTAGTTTAAATGATTTAGAAGAAAGATTACTCCACCTGACAAACTTGGGTGTAATGTTGTTGTCACGGCATCGTTTAAGGAACTTAAGGTCTAGTTCAGTTTTGGAAAGTTTTTTGTAGCTCTTTTGGAAATCTGTTGTACGAGCATGCAGGTCCGGATCAGTGGCTCGGAGAGTTGACAAAAATCTTGTTGATCCACTGATAAGCTTGGCATAATGCATAAGCAAAGTCACTCCGAATAAAGTTAACAAACGCATATTGACAGTCTCAATATTTCGACAAAGTTATATTTGTCATCATCAGGAGAAATGTGGCATTTTCATAGATAGCTACCGAATATATAGGTTGCTGAGAAGATAACATGCTGAGCAGTTACAGTGGAAGGTTAATTGGCTAGACAGAGAATACACTAACATTCCCTGACGGGTGTCAGAGCAATCAGTTGTTGTGTTAGATAAGAGTAGGTTGTCAACAGACTTAAGGATTAAAAGAACAATGAATGATTACCGTACTGACAAATAGCAAAACCATAGTAAAACGGTCAACAGTTTAGAAAAACTGTCATCAAAAAATGTCATAAGCCGACAAATACTTTACGATATATAGAAATGACGGGTGGTGTACTAGGAATCATTGTGTTGTAATGACATGAAATGGCAGCAATAAACTTACCAGAAAAACGGGGGAAAATCGCATTGTCCATCTCTACAAGCTAGAGAGCCGATGGAAGCGGCCAACATTACGTATAACTCGTGAAGCATGATGGGAGTGGAACCCGACTACAGAAGCAAGGCCCATTGAAATGCATTGCAATGAGGGCTCCCCATTATTTCGTTTCTGTCCAAAAAGAATGCTCCAAAATTTCGTCGGGAACCATGTTAAACCCTATTGAAAATCACATGAATCGTGGGTTCCCCATATGACAATTATTTGGCGAGAGATTTCACGTTGCATTCCTAGACCTACGTCTGATCGACGGAGGTAAAAAAAAGTAGAACGGATATTCTGTCGAAGGGTTGTTCTACTCGGCAAAGTTATCAATTGAATGAAACATTTAGGACTTTTCAGAAAAATAAATGTTTGAAAATGGATTCTCATTTTATGAAAAGACAAGTTATGATAGCTTTATACCCATCGATCTCACAACCTATATATCCGCTTACTTGCAAGCACTGCAAAACAATTATTGTCTGCGGGCGTGTGAAAGTCTGCTCAGGTGGAATACAATCTCTTAAGCCAATGTAAACCAATATGATGACAGATCCAAAATAGAGCCAATTGTAAATTCTGTTGTATATTACGCATATAGGATTTCAAGCCCTGCTCGTTCAGTTAGTCTTTTATTCATATTGTATGGAATTAAATACTTCGGGCTCAGTGCAGTTTCAGTGATTAAAGTTATATACGGGAATTGTGCATACATTCTCATACACTACACTTTTTATCGTATAGGCCTGAGATCTAATGACGTTTTATCCCTCTTCTATCCCATCATGATGCAAACTCATGACAATAAAACGGCAGGGGGGATCATATTACGGTTCTTACAACAGCGTTAACTTTCAACATCAGCATATTGCTTTAGAATGACAAAGGAATCCGAACGATCATTCCATGGCGCAATAAAGAAATTGTTCGGAAGTATACTGCTCTTGACCGTTACTACGGTTCTTAATCGAGCGTGATATTTCAACAGAAGCGGTGATCTTTTGTTATCGAATGTTTAGTCCAATCCAAGTCATGATCATTTCCACTGCATTCGTCGATGGAGTTGACCAGACAATGAAACTCCTAAATCAGCCAGCACGGCATGTAGTGCGATGTCAAATTTACCTCAGCTGCCTTATCAAAGGCTGAGTGCACGACGGTATGATCGTTGTGTGTCAAGCCGCAATCAGAGGACACAATAGCAAATTTACTCGAAGTTTATAGCTGTTAATTGTTGCGTTTTGTAGCGTTATGTTGTCTTTTAAAATACATAATACATTGCAGTATGGAACGGGAACGGATCAGTGCTTGGCAAAGTCTTTACTACCTTGAAATGAACATTCGACGATGTGTCTCAAAGTCAATCGTTGAAAGCCCACGCTCAACTACGAACCGCAATACTGCGAATGATTTGTGTTGGCCAATAAATTGGTTGTTCCTCTTTCCAAACCAAAATCACCAGTCATATAATAATTTTTCGTTGTTATGTAACCAATAAGAATAGCGACAACAATTTCCAAGAGTTCAATTGGCGTCGGAGTCATAATGCCTACCCTACTTCGTAGGTCCTGTGACGTTAGTCACACTGCCATGTATTACATATGCCATTGGTATATTTAGTATAGAATGAGGAAATGTTGAAAGTTAACGCTAGTAGTATATAAAGCGGATCTTTCGTTCCATTGACCTATTTACATATCATTAATTTCCGGAAAATGAGGCTCTCGACGGGTGAGGTACCCTCATTTTCTCCACAGATCTCAATACACGCGGGTCGGTCCGTATTGGCACGACAAAATAAATACATAAATCCATGGGAAGTAAGATTTATAGTAATAAACGTAACCTATAGGTGTTGGACGATGTTATTATGACGAGTCTAGGATCCGTGCGACCCCAGGGTCGAGCGTCTATTGCACAGTATATCTCCGCAAAAAATAAACATACAACAATGGTAGCGCTGGATGTGGGAGTTCCCCTTTGACATCACATCGATCGTGCTGCCCTCTAGAGGCAAGGAAGACTGGGCGAACCCTCTGTAGGCGCAGTTCCGGGTTATCTCCCCAGATTCGCACGTTTACATCTATACGGGGAATGCCTGTATAGGGTATAGGGGTGGTCATTTTTTCTTGTGGATTTTACTATGGGTTGTGGAATCTTGTTTTCTTCGTTTCGATCTGTAGAACACGATGGGAAGGATCTCGGAGCTAAGCGGTGAATTTTTTTGAAAAGTTCATGGAGGTCTGATGCTGTGGATAGGCCCATAGTGGACAATGTGGGGCCCACTGGGAAACGCATACATGTTTATTGCGGTATGGGTTGTGGGATCTTGTTTTTCACGTCTCCCCACGTAGAACACGACGGGCGGGGTCCCGAAGCGATTGGTTGAATTTTTTTGAAAAAGTCACTGTACGCATGCGTAGTGGGTAAATAGCGCTGGGTGGACGTTTTGGGGGCGAAAGGGGCCCCTAGTGGTCCGATTGGGTCGAGTGAGGCATCAATGTGAAGTATACGTGAGGGAGCACCCGACGGGATGGGTGTGACGTGAAACTGACGTCATTCTGCGCATGCGCAGTAGACAAAGTGTATAGAAATAGACGTTTTAGGGCCGAGAGGGGCCCCTAGTGGTCCGATTGGGCCGTGGGAGGTATCAATGTGAAGCATACCTGAGGGAGCATCCGACGGGAGGGGTGTGACGTGGAACTGACGTCATTCTGCGCATGCGCAATAGACCGAGAGTACGGAAATAGACGTTTGGGACGGAGGTGGGCCCCTAGTGGCCCGATTGGGTCGAGTTTGGTGTCAAAGTGAACCGCTCCTCCGAGGTAATCAAGCCATGGGTGGGTGCATGTAAAATTAAGATTTATGCGGAAAATATAAAAAGCGAAACATGGACTTTACACCTAACCCATAGAGAATACTGGGAATGCAAGTATGGGGTATACGGGTGGTCATTATTTTCTGGTGGATTTTACTATGGGTTGTGGGATCTTGTTTTCTTCGTTTCGAGCTTTAGAACACGATGGGCGGGGTCTAGAAGCTAAGCGGTGGAATTTTTTGTAAAGTTCACGGAGGTCTGGATAGGCCCATACTGGCTCAGTAGTGAGTAAATAGCGCCGGGTGGATGTTTTGGGGGTGAGAGGGGCCCCTAGTGGTCCGATTGGGTCGAGTGAGGTATCATTGTAAAGCATACGTGGAGGAGCATCATATGGAAGGGGTGTGACGTGGAACTGACGTCATTCTACGCATGCACAGTGGACAGAGAGTATGGAAGTGGACGATTTGGGGTCGAGAGGGGCCCCTAGTGGTCCGATTGGGTCGTGGGAGGTATCAATGTGAAGCATACGTGAGGGAGCATCCGATGGGAGGGATGTGACGTGGAACTGATGTCATTCTGCACATGCGCAGTAGACATAGGGTATGAAAATATACGTTTTGGGACCGACGTGGGCCCCTAGTGGCCCGATTGGGTCCAGTGAGATCTCAAGGTGAAGCGCTCCTCCAGGGCGATCAAGTCATGGGTCGGTGCATGTACAATTAGGATTTGTCCCGAAAGTTTAAATGGTCCAAATGAACTCCCAGAGTGAGTGAGTGAGTGAGTTGAGTGAGTGAGTGGTGATTGAGTGAGTGGTCATATAAGGTCGTTTAGGAGTAGTAGCCAAAGTGGACATTTTAGGGGTGTGAAGGAAGGTATTTGGGGTAGAAATGGACCATGCGTGGTCCGAATGCGTCGTGTGATGTGTCATCTTGTAGCAACACGCAGCAACGTCAAGCTTAACGCTTCAACGCCCTGGTGAATTAGACCTGAAGCGATGATTTTTTAGATATTGCATGGAAATGACACTAATTCATCGAAATGCGGTGACACCCGTCAACGCCTGTAGTCACGCCTTAACGTCCTAGCATAACGCCTTGACGCCATGAAATAGACAGGAGAGAGAACAACAAGGATGACAGATGAGAGAACAACAACACGTTTTCATATACTTTATTCTCCCCAATGTTACATCATACCCACGCTGGGGGAGTCGCGTTGGGTATGTTCACAAGTAGGCTCTTGTCCAATCAGAGGCAGCCATTTGGCGCTGTACCTGTCATATTCGTTCTTGCCCGTTAGATGCATTCTCGGCTGCTCTTGTCCAATCAGAAGTCGCTATTTCAGAAAGCTCAATCTTCGGCCATGTTCGCTCTCATCCGTTTGTTCTAATCGTCGTCGGCCAGGCCTGGATGCTGTTCGGGCAGCATGTCCTGAAACAGTTGTTTGCGCATTCTAATCGCATTTTCCAAGGCCTTGGTGGGTGGTAACCCCATATCCTCTTCCAAGTGGCGCTTGGTCTCCATGATGGACCTGTGCGTGGGGTCGCCTTTCATTTCAAGCGGCAGCAGGCTATACCATTTATAGATGACCACAGCTGTTGTCCTGATGCAGGGCTTCATTTCGGTGTACACCGGTTGTAAGCTATCCTGTCCGCCGTCTACGATTACCGCAGCATAACTATGAATAAAGATGTAGGCTGGCTATCTGATGTCAAGCTCTCCGTATCAGAAGATAGACTCTCAGCAATCTCGGTTTCGGTATCAGTCGATGGACTCTCATCAGTTTCTGTATCAGCATCCACCTCAATGGACTCCACGGAGTCTTCAATCCCATGTATATTTTTCTCGTGTCGCATCATATCGTAATGTCTAGTGAACGTACGTTCGCACTCCGAGCATGTATAACCCATGTTGACGATTGAACGTCCACTGTGCACGTTTTTGGAATACGCTTGCTTTAAAAGACAGTAACGCCCGCCAACGCCCAGCTCGCCCTTAAAATTAACGTTGACAAAACCAAGGCGACTTGGATAGGTTCACTTAGTGTATCAAACATAAAACTATGCGAGGATGTAAGCTGGACTGGGTGACAGATTTCAGCATGCTTGGAATAGAATTTTCAACAATTAACTTTAACGAAATATGGAAAATTAACTATTTAGCTAAATTAGAAAAGCTGAAAACAGAGTTGAACAGATGGAAGCTCAGAAATTTACCCTCTTAGGCAAAATCACTGTAATAAAATCATTAGCTCTCTCGAAACTTACACACCTCTTTCTAGCCCTGCCAGACCCACCAGAACAGTTTATCCAAGAACTCAATACACTATTATTTAAATTTATCTGGAACGGGGGAAATGATAGGATAAAACGGTATATAATAACTCAAGACTACAACAAGGGTGGTCTGAGAATGGTAAACATACACACTTTTATACAAAGCCTCAAAATATCGTGGATTAGGCGACTTTTTTTTCAGAATAGAAAATGGTCAATTATCATAAAGCAAGAGTTAACTGACACTCCATATGTATGGCAAGTCGGAAGTGATTATATTAAAGAAGTGATCGCATCGATCCAAAATCCCTTCTGGAAAAATACATTTGTCCAGCTTCCATTAAGGATATTATAGACGAACCAATTTGGTTTAATCCCAAGCTGAAACAGTCACTTTTCATCGAAGACTGGTATCAAAAAGGTGTTCTAGAAATCAGACACATCTTGGATTCTAACGGTGACTTTGTTCAATTTAACGTGTTGAAAAATAGATATGAATTAAAAGAAACATATCTAGATTATATACGGATAGTTAAATCAATACCCGATGAATGGAAAAATCAATAGAAAATGAATCCAAAAATATCGAACATGAGCTATTTTCTCCAACACTCGGGACTACAAACAGAATGCTATTAAGACATGTAAAAGGATGCAGATTATTTTACGATATTTTGAATAACGTAGACGAACCAAATCCGATTAGAGCAAATGAAAAATGGAATTCAATTATCAACATTCACCCGCAAATAAATTGGGATGAAGTGTACAAGAACAATTTTTCTATTACAAAAGAAACAAAACTTCGAGATTTTCAATATAGAATTTTACACAGGACTCTTTGTACAAATGCATTTTTGAACACAATAGGAAAGAGAAATGACAATGCTTGTACATATTGTAAGGAAGAAAAAAGAGACTATGGAAAATCTATTCTTATTCTGTCCTATCGTTAAAAACTTTTGGAAAGAAGAACAAAAATGGCTGACAAACTCTGAGCATTCAATGCACTATATCAAATGATAAGATAATATGTGGGTGGGGGATAGGACAACATTTTCTGAACATGCTAATCCTAATAACTAAAAGATATATATACAATAATAAATTTAAAAACTCTATTTTAAACTTTAAAGTTCTTGTGAACATGCTCCGTCAACAGTATATGAACGAAAAGTTAGCAGCTTCCATCAATAACACAGAAGACACATTCCGTACGAACTGGTGTTTGGTACAAGATTACTTAATAAATGAAAGCTTATCAGTGTAATAATATGAATTTTTATGATCAATTACAACAGTTTATACTTGCCTAACAAAAACCGAATGAATTTATATGTGTGTTGCTGTATATGTCTGTGTTGTGTATTTATTGAAGATCATATTGTATTAATCTGTAACTGTGTACTCGTGCCATGTATGCTTAATGTTGATGAATAAAAAAAAAATATAAAAAAAATATAAAAAAAACAAAACGCCCAGTTTAACGCTGCAACGCCCTCGTCAACCAGCTCAAAAGCTTTGATTTTCATGGAATTGACACTAATTCATCGAAATGCGATGATGCGCGTCGTTACGCCTTAACACCCGCCTCAACGCTTTAACGCCCAATCTTAACGCTTTAGCGCCTTTTAATAATGCGTTCAAACAAATGCTTCTTTTGAGCTATTGCTCTGACATACGCCGCATTCCAATTAATGCCCGAGGTTTTCAACATCGACGCTTTTTTTCGATTTCCATATGAACTGGGTCCTTGTCCAACAATTTCATATGGATCACGAGGTCGACATACTGCTGACGTAAAGCCCATCGTAGTCTGGGTCCCAATCTGTTATGGGCTAAAATTGCGGCTTTTTCTTTCGAATACCCTTTGTATTGAAACTAGTTTTCTGTAGCCTTCAACGTCTCGCCCATCTCGGCGTTCATATTTTCTTTGAACAAATCCTTCCATAGCCTCGAGTTCACATTATGTTAATTCCCTTGTACGGGTTTGGATTGGTCCATCACGATTGGGAGATATTCCGGGACTGGTGTTATGAAGGGGACCCGCTGTATGGGGGTGTGTTGCAGCTGCTGGACGGGTGCTGCCAGGTGTGGACTCGGTGGATGGTGTAGGGGTATATGACGTTGCGGTGATCCCTTGGCGGGTAACAGGTGGGTCGTCAACCGGCGATCTTCGGGGGTATGGGCTTTTAAATCTACGAACATGTAGCCGTACGGACGACTTGTCGCCCCTTGAAACGCCTGCATGAAATGGTCGATGTTCTGAGGATAAATTCGACTACCAAACACACGGATTTGTGCTCTGTCGGTGGGATTGGAGAACAACACAAAGTATTGGCAGTTCTAGGCAATATCTCTGGACGCCTTCTCTTGATGAAAGAGTTTCTGGGTCAAATAGATGACGGACAGATTGCGATGATGGGACCCTTTGGTGAATAGGTCCACGATTTTGGAATTGTTCTGGCCGCACTGATCAGGTCATCGAGCATTATCACGTTGGTCTGCTCGCAATCGAAGTAATACGGTTCGTCTATGTCGTGAGGAATTCCTGGGACGCAGCTCACATTCTGTAATCGCGTGGTTTCGTACGCGAGTTGCCATTGGCTATAACACCATACAACGCGTGTCGGAGCTGGGGTTGCTATACCTTCCTCTAAGAAATTCATCACCCAGGACGTCTTTCCACATTCCGTAGGGCCGCTCACCGTCATCGTATAGGGATGCTCTACTCCACTTGGTGGACCTATAGCGGGACTCGGTGGTGTCTCTTGTCTATGTATTAGACGCATATGTCTGAGCATATTGTCGCGACGAGAGAGTGTCTTCTGACAGAACGTACATGTACTCGACATGGTACCCGGGGTCAGATGGTGAATACAGACTGAAGCTAATGGTGTACAAACGACCTTATATGACCACTCACTCACGCACTCTCACTAATTCACTCACTCACCATTGTTAGTGCGTCCATGCGTTAAGCCGGCCGTTGGGCATTTCTCACTCACTCACTCACTCACTCACTCAAACGCACTCTGACCCTCGTATATATCGGGTGCGCATAAGCGCATCTGCGGTCCCATTGACACCAGGGGGCGCTCTTGACCTACTTGTGACGTCATCGGTCGTATTGACCACTCGTTGCCCTGGTGGCAAAAATTGCACGTAGATAACCATTTGAAAGAGCTAATTCGGTCGAATTGACCTTCATACAAGCGTCTAGTCCGTCTTTCAAGACATCATGATGTTCCAAAAACATAAAATCCGTATCGCTGATCAGTATTCTTAATCCTTTATAATCGTTCTAAAGTCGTTATCTAGAGAATGATGTATCTCAGTCACGCTTTGATTGTGTCTGTTCTTATGAGCACCATGAGGATCTTGAAGTACATGGGTTCATACGGCCCCTAGCCCCGGGTTAAGCGGAATTAGACACAAGTTACGAAACGTAACGCCATAGATCTTGTACGCTACGTTCGTATTTTGCTATCAGCGTGCGATATGTATCGCCAAATTTGAGAAACTTTGAGTGGAGGCGCTTGGAGGAATAGCCCTGTTTTATAAGTTTCTGCAACAATGTTTTGTGACGTTGATTGAAATCGTCACAATTAACACAGGATCTAGCAACTGCTACTAGGCGAGATATGTATACGCCATATGCAGGTCCCACTGGAATATTACTGTCCAGAAAGGGATAGTTTACGATGTCGAAATTGTAATCATCTCTTTTGTCATAAAGTCGACGAGAGAGAATGCCCGCTTCATTTTTGTAGAGATAGAGATCTAAATATGATGTGCCTGTAGGGCTATCTGTAGTTTCCTTCAAATCCAATGAAGGTGGATATATATCCTTCACTGCGTCATTTATATAGTGATTATAAACAGCGAGAAGATCGTCTATATAGCGTTTGGTGAATGAGAAGGAACGGGCTTTGAATGGATCGGTTTTTGAAAGCGCCTGCATATAGTCATATTCATAAGAGAACAGATACAGGTCAGCCAACAGGGGTGCACAATTAGTACCCACTGGAATACCTATATGCTTATTGTGTTGCCAAATTTCACATAGATATTTTTACTGAGAAATTCAAGCAACTCTATAAACAAAGAAACATCCCATGAATGATATCTCTTGTATGCAGTACAGCTAATGAATGCTTTATGGCTTCCGACATTAGTATATCTACGATCAGTTTTCTTGAACACAGATACTATTAATGAACTTAGACGGTCAATAAGGTCCTGATGAGGGATAGATAGTCGAGAAATGCCATGTGGATACATGTCTGTACGGTATGTGACCTTTAGCATCAAGTTCTTCCGTAAGAAATTTTGAGTTTTTTAATATCCACATACATTCAACGCCAGAGTTTTTAGAAATAGTGGCGCAATACCTTTCCCAAAATGCTTTTACCTCCTGAAGGGCCCTCGTCAACAGGGTTGAAAGAAGCTTGGTGGTGCAGCTTCTAGAACCAGCTATGAATCTAGCTTTGTATGGTGATTTATGCATTTTGGGAGTCCAGTATACTTTTGGTATATCGTTATGTTTGGTTGGAAGACAAATACCTCTTTCCCTGAGAAACGTTTTGTGATTGTTAAATAAATCTTCCAGAGTAAATGAAGTTTGGGAGTAAGTAGACGTATTTGATGATGATAGGTCTGCACTCAATTCTTTAACCAGCACCTGGTAATAGTAATATTTACATATGAATATTATATTATTTGGAGCTTTGTCTGCTGGGACAATGACGAATTTACTCTGGAGATTTGCAAGAACTTCTTGCGAATTGAGGTTTCTCAGTACTTGTTTTGCTTGGGGAAGAGTACTTCTGTCAATATGGCGGATTGTTTCAAGGACCTTGCTTTTGGTGAGGTCCAGCCAATCAGCGAGTACTGTAGGTTCAACTTTTTCTCGCTTCGACCAATCAATAACGTACTGTTCCAATGCTGACAGGACTATCTTCTGGTCGCCCTTCAGATTTATTCTTCTCGGCTCTCTATATTTTGGTCCTTTCATCAGGAGTAATTTCAGGTCCTTATCACTCACCACATCAAGGTCACAACATGTTTGCATGGTGTATAGATAAAGGTCGACGATTCACAATCACAACTATAGCCTCCTGACCTGTATACGTTCCAGTCAAACTCCTTGACAGCATTGGAGTAATTGAATATTTTGGTGGCTATAGATTTAGTATACTTATATGAAACGCAAGGAGGTTCTGTGAACTTAAAATAGTTTGGTACAGCGTTGCGTACCTCTGGATCATTCAGGATTCGAGGTAAATTAATAATGTCCCGTCCTTTATCTAAGTAGTTGAGTTTCAAGAAAAGCCAATCTTGAGATGTTTCGATTATGTTCACTGGACGATATAACCGAAAATACGCTATATCTTCACATACTTTACTGATTTTTGTGGTATTATATTTCCTGAAGACGCAGATTGTTGTATATCTCTGGCTATTCGATCTAAAGCTCTCGGAGGTAACGCATACAGAACGGTACGTAAGCTATGTATACTAGTGGGTGTGTTAGATAAATAGATAATTTAAAGTGACATGATCGTGAATCATCGAACTATTAAACTTTCGCCAACCATGGCGAAAACTGGAACTAGAGGGAGATAACTCCGGATTGTCACGTGACCGGGCAGTGACCCCTGTGCACCACTATTAATATCCGCTATTGTAAAAGGGGATCTTCACCCTTATTGACCTACTTATTTGTTCCCCCGGGTATAATTTAAGGTGGTATTTGATCACTGCCTGGTCATCTGACAGTCCGGAATTATCTTCCCCTAGTTCCAGTTTTCGCCACCAGGGACCTGGCCATAAATACGAGGGTCAGGCATCAAGGTCAATACGACCGAATTAGCTCTTTCAAATGGATAACTACGTGTATATTTTGCCACCAGGGCAACGAGTGGTCAATACGACCGATGACCTCACAAGTAGGTCATCAGCGCCCCGTGGTGTCAATGTGACCTCAGATGCGCTTATGCGCACCCGATATATACGAGGGTCAGAGTGTGAGTGAGTGAGTGAGTGAGTGAGACATGCCCAACGGCGGTGAGGCGTGCCCAACGCCCGTCTTAACGCATGGACGCACT
This sequence comes from Hanleya hanleyi, assembly GCA_036873755.1. NCBI lineage: Eukaryota > Metazoa > Mollusca > Polyplacophora > Lepidopleurida > Hanleyidae > Hanleya > Hanleya hanleyi. The sequence goes on along the minus strand of JAVTVY010040719.1, from coordinate 26,044 downwards.
AACGATGGTGAGTGACTGAGTGAGTTAGTGAGAGTGAGGGAGTGGTCAAAGAAGGTCGTTTGTACACCATTAGCCTCAGTCTGTATTCACCCTCTGACCGGGTACCATGTCAAGTACATGCACGTTCTGTCAGAAGACACTCTCTCGTCGCGACAATATTCTCAGACATATGCGTCTAATTCATAGACAAGATTCACCACCGAGTCCCGCTATAGGTCCACCAAGTGGAGTAAAGCATCCCTATACGATGACGGTGAGCGGCCCTACGGGATGTGTAAATGCGTCCTGGGTGATGAGGTTCTTACAGGAAGGTATAACAGTGGCAACCCCAGCTCCGACACGCGTTGTATGGTGTTATAGCCAATGGCAGACCGCGTACGAGACTACGCGATCACAGAATGTGAGCTTCGTCCCAGGAATTTCTCACGACATAGATGAACCGTATTACTTCGATTGCAAGCAGACCAACGTGACAGTGCTCGATGACCTGATGAATGCGGCCAAGGACAATTCAAAAATCGCGGACCTATTCATCAAAGGGTCCCATCATCGCAATCTGTCCGTCATCTATTTGACCCAGAATCTCGTTCCTTAAGGAAAGACGTCCAGAGATGTTGCCTTGAACTGCCAATACTTTGTGTTGTTCTCCAATCCCATCGACAGAGCACAGTAGTATAGAAAGCGTATTTAAAGCCATATTGACCTACTTATTTGTTCCCCCAGGTAAAATTTAAGGGGGTGGTCACGTGGCGATCACGTGATCAAGGCATGTACAGACTTGTTCTGGGCTGGGAGTTGTCACGTGGCTATCACGTGATCAAGGCATGTCCTGACTTGTTCTGGGCTGGGGGCTGTCACGAGCCGAACACCTGGCCCCCCGAAGGAAAAATGTAACAATGTTGCACTACGATCGCTACAATGTTGCGGCATCGTGAACATCTGGTCTGGTGCCTGCGTGAGTGAGCTCACGCGCCGAACACCTGGCTCCCCGAAGGAAAACTGCAAAAATGTTGCACTACGATCGCTACAATGTTGCGGCGACCGTGAACACCTGGTCTGGTGTCTGCGTGAGTGAGTTCACGCGCCGAACACCTGGCTCCCCGAAGGAAAACTGCAACAATGTTGCACTACGATCGCTACAATGTTGTGGCGACCGTGAACACCTGGTCTGGCGCCTACGTGTTTGCGTGAGTGAGCTCACGTGCCGAACACCTGGCTCCCCGAAGGAAAAATCACGAGCTTGGTGGGATTCTAGATTAACCTGGGAAAGATGGGCAGTTCCATTTGTACCAATCAGCGGTCGAGAAAAAGAACCAATCAGCGGTCGAGAAAAAGAACCAATCAGCGGTCGAACGATCAGCCAATCGAATTGGGGTACCCAACGGTGTGCTTTCGACGCCGTCCGCGCGTGCATCCGGGGACTTCTATGGAGGTGTATAAAAAGTCGGGAGTTTCATGGCATTGCTTCATTCTATACCGGGAATTTCTGCCTCACCTACCTGAACCTAGCTGACCCGTGGATATACCTCAGCCAGCCTGTCTATCTGAGTCTGCCTGAATTTTACCAGATCTGCACCTGGCCAGTGGATATACTTCAGCCTAACTGCCTGAATTTTACCAGATCCGCACCTGACCAGTGGATATACCTCAGCCAGCCTAATCAGCCTGTTTATCTGAGCCTGCTTGACCCGTGGATGTACCTGTCTATCTGAGCCTACCTCGTCTGCCTACCTAGCTGAATTTACCACATCTGCCTAACCAGCACCCGTAAGTAATGTTTTATATATTTTTATATATATTTATATATATATATATGTTTATATATTTTTATATATATATTTTTTATATATATATTTTTATATAATCTTTTATATCTTTTATATATATAGGGAATATGCCCCCCCCCAACCCCCGGGAATTTTTCTCCCAGCTTAGGTCTTTAGGAGAATGTGTGACAGTGGAAAAAGCCATCACATACTGTGCAGTTATTCGGATGGAAGAAATTTGCTTTATGGCCAAATTTTAGTATCTTGCGAGGCATTTATATATTGGCAGAATCTGTTCAGTCAAAACATACTTCATCAGCTGTTATCATGTCAACAAACTCCTATTTTTAGATTGTTACAATGTAGCGCGTTTGACCGCGGGCGATTTTGTTCGCGCCATTGCATGGGAATGCCGGTTTTGGACCATTTATAAATGCAAATTTCATGTATTTCCTCAAGCAGTTCATGAAATATAAGGCTCGGGTTACAATATACCAGAACTATAGAATTTAGTGCTCACGTAACAACATTGTGAGCGGTGTAGTTTTTCAGATAGGCATTTTTCGGTTGTGGTACACGAAATCGAATATTATGGAATATCTACTATGTTGTTGTTCTTGTCACGGACATTCGCGATATTTTAAGATGCATTTTTCATTGAAATATAAATACTATTTATACAGATGGTTCTAAAGATGGCGAGAGAGTAGCATGTGCTACTATCTTTAGTTCCAAAACTCAAACGTATCGACTGCCAGGTAAAAGTTCCATATTTACTGCAGAAGCAAACGCTCTATTATCTGCTTTAGAAGGTATTGGATCCACTAGAAGGAAAAAATATGCCATATTCTCAGATTCACTGTCATGCCTTAAAGCAATTAAAAATGGAAATTCCACTCATCCCACCATCTTGAAAATTCTACAATTATATGACACCAGATTTGATCAACAGATAGATATTGTGTTTTGTTGGGTGCCTAGTCACGTTGACATCAAAGGCAACACTGAAGCTGATAGACTAGCTAAGGCAGCTTTAGATGGAGAAGTTGACCCTGTTGGTTACAACACATATAAGGGAAGTGGGAAGAGGTGCCGACATACTGACTTCGTCACATGACTTCACAGAATAGTGTTCTGGTTAACCTATTCTAAAGCACATACCAAGAATCTAACGATTCGTGATATGTGTTGTATCTCAGGTACGCTTGTATTGTACCTGTTCATGTGGCAACTTGGATGATATTACCATACGGCCCCTAGCACCGTCATAAGTGGTATTAGATACAAATCTAGAGAGCTATGATGGAAATGCTCTGACAACTCGTATACTGGTAATTGGTGAGCTGTTTCGCTATGACAACTCGTACTTTGGAGATTGGTGAGCTGTATCGTCGTCAGATGTAAATGACGGCATTTAACACAAAAGACTAGTCTGTAATGCCCGATGTCGACCCAGCATCAACTTCCCACAAGTGCCAACATATATCAAAGACCAAAAGGTCTGTACAGGGGGCGGGCTCCCATACAGCGATTTCAGATCATCTATCTGCGCATATGTAAGAAGGCTGTTTCAATCGCTATGGGATACTATGGATAATAACAAACTTCACGAGTTCAAAAAACGGTTGGTTATACTCACCTGAACAGTCATAAACGCTTCGACCAGGCCATGATTAGACGATGTAGGATCGGTCACACACGATTAACTCATGAATATTTACTAAAACGGGAGCCGATTCCGAGGTGTATACCTTGCCATGAAGATCTGAAGGTGAAACATATTCTCCTGGACTGCATAGATTTTAAAACTGTAAGAGATACTTTTTATCGAGCAGATACGCTGGAAGATCTTTTTAGCAGAGTGAAAGAAGATTGTATTTTAGGTTATTTGAGAGAGATTGGTTTGTACCTGTTTTAGCGCATTAGTTTACCGAGTTTTTGAATTGATTACTTAGAATTTTGTTTGGTCGTCGCTATATAGCTGAAATATTGCTGAATGCGACGTTAAACCTTAATTCTCTCTCTCTCTCTCAAGAGGTATCGGTCCTGCATGAATAAGTTCGTATGCAGACGTCCCATCATATCGACCGATTGACTCTCTGCTGTGAAATCCACTCTCTCCGTATAGCCGTCATTATCATAACTCGCTTCCATCTTGCCTGGGGTATCTCGGTAGAACAACGAGGCTGTCAAATACGACTTTTTAGCGTCACGCCCGTAGGATAACAGTGTTTCGATGTAGGCTCGGTACGGGTACGTGTTCGTTGATGCGCTCATCAGTTTATCACTGAGGGCTATTTCCACTTGCTGGAATAGCGAATGAAGCCAGAGATTCACTGGACCCACGGGTGCATCTGCTTTGAGGACAGACCCATCTTTATTGGTGATTTTAGCTTTCACATATAGGTACGTATGGGCTAAATCCAGGTAGGTCGTATCTGCGTTGGTGATGGTGAATTCAATGGGGCCTGTGGCTGTAAAGCTGGAAAGGGGCAGATGTTCCACCATTGACCCTCTTCGGCACTGGTCTGAGTAGGTGGGACGGTCCATAAATCAAATTCACTGTTGGTAGAAGGACACGACTCGGCGTGGATGAAAGCCATGTTTAAGAAAAGATATCCTGGGTCTTCGATGTGCGTCGTCGCTGGGACGGTCGTCGAATGGTACGTGGTCTCGGTGGTGCAGGTCTTTTATTCCCTACGGTGCGTTGTGCTTTGGCGACCAAGACGCCTCCTGCTTCTTTGGCTCGGCGTTTCAGTGCTTCTTTGGGTGAGGCACCGCCCAAGACATCACCCGCGACTTGCAGTCCACTGCGTATCGCTTGTTTGCCGATCGCTTTGACCCCACGCGTCACCAAGTGGAGGAACGTTTTGACGATGCCCCCGAGTATGTTCCCCAGCCCATGTCCTCGTTGCATGCGTGTACCTGCAAAGACAGGAAAGCTACCCCCGGCCTGTTGGGTATAATAGTCCATATAGCTGCGTGCATCGCACTTGTAAGGCACCTTCATTATGCAAAGTGAACCGCTCGCACTTGACGGAAATGAAGTGTCAGCACCACTTTCCCACGCTCGAATGCGATCGGTTGACCGGTGTCGTCTCTTATATCGATGACGATGGAGCTAATATCGGTCTGACTGACCGGTAGATAAACGATGTGCCTGAAACTGTGGGTGACTTGAGCTCCATACTTGCCTTTCACCGGGCAGACGCGCAGTAGAGGTACGTTGCTGTCTCCGACAATGTGTGCATCGACCACGTCTGAGTAGATGTACAGGCCATACATACCACCACGCATGTCCATCGGGATGTGGCCTGTTTCGCCGGTGGGGCCAGCGCACCCATGTAGATCGAAACCCAGCAGTCCACATGATTTTTGAAGGGGAAAGTTTTTATATGTTGTGAAGTATTCGTGACGTCCCGTAGAGACTTATAATGCATCAGACTTCTCAGCCCACCCATGAACTCCTTGGGGGTATCGTATTGGGCTTCGGGTAGGGTGAGTCGGCTTTCTTGTCCTTCGTAGGTCACCTCGTACCACAGTTCACTACCTCGCACGTTGTACCACGAGTAAGGGTATTGGATATCCACGAGTCCACATTCCCAGCGTCCAGGTAAATGCAACGGTTGCGGTAACTGGGTCACGTACTTGGTCAAGGTGCTGTCAGGAAACACATCAGCCGAGCTGTTACTGGGTAGGGTGAGGTAAAACATGACGACTGAGCTTTCCTCCTGCTGCTGTTGGTTTTAATACTTCTCCCAACCCTTGGGCGCTAATCGTCGTGATGGTCGCGGTGACTTAGATCTTGGTGGTTGCAGGGGGTGGCGTGGTAAAAGGGGTGAAAAAGTAGGTGCCCGCCGTAGTGGTGTTTTGGGGGGTGACTCCGGTTCCCACTCGTGGTGTAGTGAGAGTCGTCGTGCGTGCACCGGCGATTCACGCTGCATCCAGGCCCAGCGCTCGGGGTTCCCCATCAATTCCTGTGGTACATGCATGTCTTTCAAGCCTTGAGCGAAGACCTCCCATCCTCGAGGATTCGTGTGCGACCTGCGTTGACGCATCAGGTCATTCACTAAATCCGTCATGTGGGTACCGGGGACCACCTGATTCTGTACCAGTAGTTCACCTATATCATTCCAAGTCATGTTAGGATTGAGTTTCATTCGTTGTAATACCAGGCCAGCTTGTTTCTTGAACGATGCAGGTACACTCTTCAGGACTTCGTCTTCGACCCACTGTGGGGCTGTGGTACCCCTGGTAATGGCGGCTGTTGGAGGGGTCCTGGGGTCGGTGGTGTGTCGCGTGGTGGTGGTGGTGCTGCTGCGGTAGAAAGGGTTTTGTATTGGTCCATGAACGTCATGTACCGCTGAAGCGTTTCATTGTACTGTTGTACTTTCTCACTGTCGCTTAACCCCGGTCTTTGTAAGATCTGACGCATCTCTTCATCGAGTGTGTTTATCGTCTTCACCGTAGAAGGCACGGGGTACGATGATCGGAGGTTTTGAAGGAACCGAGGTTCGACGAGAACCATTTTTTTCGTGTGGTTCATTGTCGGCCGAACAGTCCACCCAATACTGGACCCAACACGGAAGCCGCCAACGGTGCTAAAATAGCCCCGAGAAAGCCGCCTTTCTGTAGCACCGTTTTCGTTTGTGTTTGAGAGACTCGCTTCTGGACTAAGGTTCGCAGACCTGTCTTATGCTTGGCCAACTTCGCCTTCTGAACCGGAGTCCGTGGTACGTTGCCTTTTAAGATATTGAGTCCAATCTCACACAGACAGCACACGAGAGCGGGGTCTGCACCGCGTACAATGGTTCGATCCAACTCGGGTGGGGCCGTACTCGAGCAGACATCATGTACAACTGATGCTAGAACCCACAACCCTGCCCTTTTTATCTACCTCAGAGAACAGAGACAAAAATCAACCATGATGTGGTATTAATTCTTTTATTATCCCCATCATCAAACACACACACCCCAGCTGGGGGGAACCCACTGTGGGTGTGTTTACATTATTTTTGCATGTACACGTGGTGGGTCTCTCCGGGAAAGATACCGGTCCGTAGTCGAAGGTGGTCGGGGGTGGCTTGCTTCAGGTCGAAGAGCATATACCCGTGCTGAGGGATTGTCGCATCTTTAAAGGCTTCCAACGCAAACCCAGTGCGTCCAGGGTACATCTGTCTCACCAGGTGCAGCAGTTGAGTGGTATCTCTCGGGTTTTTGAAGACCACCATTTAAGCTGATGTTCCGATGTTCTTTGTTTTTACTGAAGAGATTCTGCACAATGTAGATGATGCTGAGCCGTCGATGATGGCTGCCTTTGGTAAAGAGTTGGGTGACCCGACTGTTCGTCTCCGCCATCAGATCATCCAGAACCACTAAGGTGTCCGGTTCCAAATCGACCAGGTTGGGTAGCCCTTCCACGAACGTGATGTGGGGCATTGCTGCGTACGCCGCCTGCCATTCTCCGTAACACCACATGACTCGGGCAATGGGTGGAGTAATCATGCTGTCGGCGCGTTCGAGGAGCTTCCTGACGAAGTGCGTTTTGCCGGAACCCGTGGGTCCTGCGATGACGCAGGTGAAGGGATGTTGCCACCGAGGGTACATGGTTGGAGGTGTATCCGCTGTCGTGGTAACCCACTCTTGTAAAGTTGGTACGAGTGAACTGCGGTCGTCGGTGCGTCCACCTTTGGTACCGTTGTCGATGGGCGTTCACTGTGAGTGATGAAATCCGGTTGGTCTTCAGACGTACTTGGTGTGGAGCTCGGTGTGGAGCTCGGTGTGGAGCTCGGTGTTGACTGTATACTTGGTGTGGAGCTCGATGTGGCTTGTACACAGGGTGTGGTGGTGACTGGGCTCGATACGATGTTGACTGGTGCTATCTGTAGACTGGTTTGACTGGCGGCAGGAGTTCTAGGTTGGTTGAGTAGAGTGCTGAGATAGGCTACGTCGTAAAACACACCTCCGTACAACACACTCAGCAAGGTTAGCAATATCACCACAAAGCCCACTTGCGCTTTGCGCGTTTTTGGAGACGCTATGTTCAGAGACGGTTGCACCGTGTGCATGGTCGAACGTGGAATGAAGGATGCTGGTAGTGGTGTCTGGCTTTATAGTCGTTTCATCTGGTTGGCCGCGACCCACGAATTGAAAAAACTGGGCCAGCCTTGCCATTTGACGAAATGAAACAGTTTGCCACGTCGACGTTCGGTTTTCAAAATCTCCTCCACCGTGTAGTAGTCTTGCTTTGTTTTTACGACAGGCTGTAATTCCATCTCGTAAAACGTGCCTTGCAGTGTTTCTCCTTGTAGATTTTCCAGTTCATAGACTCGCTGTTGTCGGGGTAGGCGCCGTTTAATCAGGAAGTGCTCATCGCTCCAGTTGGGCAAGTAACTTTTCTCGAACTTGCCCCTGACTTTACTGATCCGTACAGGGTCCCCGACCTTGAACATCTACTTCGGTGCTCGTTGCGATTGTATGGGGTACAAGACACGCCGGACTTGGGCTTCATTGCGTTGGGTCACGGTAATGGGGGCTCTCTCTATACTCCGGTGATAGGTTCGATTGTAACCACTCACAAGTTTCGGGAGAACATCGATGTACCGTCTTGTATTCTTATAGGTGAAATATTTACACATGCGGCCTTTGAATGTCCTGTTGAACCTTTCCACCACGGAAGCCTTGGTCTCGTTGTAGGTGTGAAAGAAGAAGACCTTCTGTTTCTTGAGAAAGGCTTGGAACGGTCGGTTGAGGAATTCCGTGCCTTCGTCGGTTTGCAAGGGTTTGCGCCCAGTCTTGACGATGTCCTTGAACGCCGCTATGAGATTCGCCCCCGTTTTCGTCCGGATGGGTACCACCCACGCATACTTCGACAGGAAGTCGATGCACGTCAAGATATACCGATTCCCATCGTTGTGTTTGCCAAAGGCACTCATATCGATCAAATCCGCTTGCCATTGGGCATCTAGCCCTCCCACGATGACCCGATTCCGTAGAAAATGGCGACGGGCAGCTCGATATAAGGTATAGGTGTCTTGTTGTCTTAACCAATCTCGGACTTGGGCACGTTGTATTCCCTGGGGTTTGGCCGCTCGATAGAGAGCCGACAATGCACTATACGCAGCCGGACTGTCGGGACTGTAGTATAAGTTATCCAACACCTTCTCCCAGCGCTTCATGGTGAAAAAATGATGATGGACCCGGAGAGTATCGCTTATTTATAACGAGGTCGAAGTTTCTACCACCGTTGTATATATCCTAGGTTGACTGAGTCTTGCCGGATAGTCTATAGCCTCGTCGTCTGGCTCCGCTTCATTGCTAGAAATTTGTTCATTGGGTTCAGCCAGCGCGTCCTCAATAGCACGAGCCCACTCCAACTGAACAGCTGACCGCTCGTCCGGTGTAAATAGCTGGTCCACAATAGGCACCACTTTCTCCAAGGCTGTCCACAGATCGGGGTCTAGGGTGAAGCTTTGCGTAGGATCGTGGTAACGCCCCACACGGGCAAAGAAGGGTCCACGGTGTACGTAGATTGCATTGGCTATGTGGATGAGGTTTCCGTCGAGCTCACCGCTCAACACCCTTTTAAATTTGGTCCAGCCATCACGGTGTAGCGTAACCGTAGTCGATGTGGACTCCGGATCCGACCCACAGACATCCCGGTCTTCCACCAGGGTGACTTTATCTTCATAGACGCGTAACCTCACCTTGGGTGTAAGGGGAAGGATGGCTCGTAGGACTGGTTACATGGTTGACCCAATGACGAACGGTGAATGACACACACGCTGACTGTCTCTCGTATTTATGGTCAGGTCCCTCGGTGACATGGTTGACCCAATGACGAAGGGTGAATGACGCACACTGTGACTGTCTCTCGTATTTATGGTCAGGTCCCACTGTCAATGCCGCAGCGCCGTGGTCCATAGCCCGGGCATCAAGGATGGCTGTCATAGTCCAATAATGGTGAGTGATGGCACACCTCTCCATCGTGTGCACTCTGTCGAGGACCGCTTCTGTGAACTCTTTCAGGATCTGGAGTCGCCCCTCGTTGTCGTCGCCATCTGCAAACATGGACCGAACCACTGCTCGGTAACCCGTGAGTGAATTAACCACGGTGGCATGCTGTAAAATGCGAGTTGCATAGGGTCGGCTCTCCGTCATGGCTCTGCAGCCGTAGAAATGAAGGTGTGAGGCGCAGAGAGACGTGTTTTACAGATCATGTCACTTTTATACACCTACATAGAAGTACCCGAATGGACGCGCGCACGTCAAGAACCCGGATGTAAAAGAACCCGGATGTAATAGTGCCCGGATGCACGTGCAGATGTACCCGGATGTGAAAGGACCCGGATGTAAAAGGACCCGGATGTGATAGTACCCGGATGTAAAAGGGCCCGGATGTAAAAGTACCCGAATGGAGGGCGCGGATTTACCTGGATGGACGCGCGGACGTCAAGGACCCGGATGTACCCGGATGTAATAGTACGCGCGGACGGCGTCCTTCGGGGAGCCAGGTGTTCGGCATGTGACAACCCCCAGCCCAGAACAAGTCAGGACATGCCTTGATCACGTGATAGCCACGTGACAACCCCCAGCCCAGAACAAGTCTGTACATGCCTTGATCACGTGATCGCCACGTGACCACCTTACATTTTACCCGGGGAACAAATAAGTAGGTCAATATGGCTTGAAATACGCTTTCTATACTACTGAACACAAATCCGTGTGTTTGGTAGTCGAGTTTATCCTCAGAACATCGACCATTTCATGCAGGCGTTTCAAGGGGCGACAAGTCGTCCGTACGGCTACCTGTTCGTAGATTTAATAGCCCATGCTCCCGAAGATCGCCGGCTGACGACCCACCTGTTACCCGGCGAGGGATCACCGCAACGTCATATACCCCTACACCATCCACCGAGTCCACACCTGGCAGCACCCGTCCAGCAGCAGCAACCCACCCCCATACAGCGGATCCCCTTCATACCATCAGTCCCGGAATATCACCCAACCGTGAAGGACCAACCCAAACCCGTACAAGGGAACATAATGGGAACTCGAAGCTATGAAAGTATTTGTTCAAAGAAAGTATGGAGGCCGAAATGGGCGAGACGTTGAGGGCCACAGAAAAACAAGTTTCAATACAAAGGGTATTCGAAAGAGGAAGCCGCAATTTTAGCCCATAACAGATTGGCACCCAGACTACGACGGGCTTTACGTCAGCAGTATGTCGACCTCGTGACCCATATGAAATTGTTGGACAAGGACCCGGTTCATAAGGAAATCGAAAAAACAGCGTCGATGTTGAATCCTCGGACATGAATTGGAAAGCGGCGTATTGTCAGAGCAATAGCTCAAAAGAAGCATTTGTTTGAACGCATCATTAAAAGGCGTTAAAGCGTTAAGATTGGGCTTTAAGGCGTAACGACGGGCGTCATCTCATTTCGATGAATTAGTGGGTAGTGGGTCAACATGGGTTATACATGCTCTGAGTGCGAACGTACGTTCACCAGACATTACGATATGATGCGACACGAGAAGAATATACATGAGATTGAAGACTCCGAGGAGTCCACTGAGATGGATGCTGATACAGAGGCTGATGCCGAAACCGAGATTGCTGAGAGTCTTATCTACTGATACGGGGAGCTTGACATCATATAGTCAGCCTACATCCCAGGAAAGTGAGGCGGAACCTACCTTCTGGGATCGTATTGTCATGAAGCTATTCATAGATATGCTGCGGTAATCGAAGACGGCGGACAGGATAACTTAAAAACAGGCGTACACCGAAATGCGGCCCTGCATCAGGACATCAGTCATGGCTATCTGTAAACGGTATAGCCTGCTGCCGCATGAAAGGAAAGGCGACCCCACGCACAGATTGTTTGATCGTCGCTGTACATGTAATGCTGAAATATTGCTGAACGTTGCGTTAAACCTTATTGCTCTCTCTATCTTTCTCTCTCTCTTTCTCTCTTCCTCTCTCTCTCTCAACAGAATATAGTAGCAATGGTCAAATCGTTAAACATTCTCTTTTCTGCTATCAACTGGTCCATAGGCACTCGAATATAGGATAGAATAACCACATCAATGGAAAATGTGTTGGTATCGACACCGGGATTTAATCTTGAGTCAAATTTAATGAATCTATAACCAAAATTAAAGGCATAATAATCTGGGTGAATATACGGAGATGTATATTTATAATCACTAAAAGAGAAGCCGTATTTAAGCTGAAAATATCTCACAAGGTATGTACCACTTCAATAGAAATCATAGAAATGGCGAGAAATCAAAGATAACCCAAATCTGTAGAAACTGCGTCATTTTAACTCAGTCATTCTCCGACAAAATTAGGCCGAACCGGTCACTAATTACATCAAAGGTTCCTCAACTGTATTCAATTCAGAACAAAAATGTTCTGTGCAGCATGTCATATGTCTTATTGAATCGTCGTGGACGAAAACCCCTAAATTGGAGAATACAATAAGGCCGCCAAATGAAATAAATATCATTAATCTAAAGCTGAAACTAAAATTAAACTTTGGTTAATTGAGTGGAGAAAGAAAAACGGTTACAAACGGTGAGGCCCTATGGCAAGCCGTTTCAGTATTTAATCGGTTATTTCACATATGTTAAAACTTTTCAACATATGTCTAAAAGTGCGAATTTATTCCACATATGTGTAAAAGTTTTATACATATGTGTAAAACTTTTCAACATATGTATACAACTTTTCCACATATGTGTAAAACTTTTGCACATATGTCGAAAAACTGTTTTTTACACATATGTGGAATTGTTTTGTACATATGTGCAAAACTTTTCAACATATGTGGAATAGCCGGTTAAATACTGAAACGGCTTGCCATAAGGCCCGAATTTGTCGGAAATACCAGATATGTCATGAAAAAGAATGAACATTAAGGGAACTGGATTCACTAGGCCGTACCTCCAAATTCTGTATTAATAAATATCGTACATTGAATGTAAATATAATATTGCGGGTATTTATGAAAACTGTTCATGACTCTTTTAATATCTCTCCCAGTAACAATTATGCTTTTCATAATATCATTATTACACAATAAATAAATTTTAAAAAAAGAAACAGCGTCCAAAACCTTTGTCAACAGACTGTTATAATATATTGATATTAATATTTATATCGCGCAGCTAATTGCGGAGAATAACAAGACATTCAGGTAAACTACATCGACCCTCCTATCTGAGTTTGAACTTCTTTAGAATTTCGGTATAGATATCCTTTGTGCTACATTTTAAGGTCTTCATAGAATCCAACGAATTAGTGTATTCGATAGACCAGTAAACCTCACAAATTGACCAGATATTGTGCAAACTGGAGCGATATGCGAGAGATGGGGAAAATTGACGACGTCTGTCTGCTAAAAATCAACCATATGACACCACAGGAAACCCACCCTAGGCATCTCACATTCAGACCCGAGAATACGGTGGAGTCTCGGACGTAGCCTTAGTATCTCAGCCGCGCTTTTATTGCAGGTGTTCAAGGGGTGAATATGAAGTATCCACACGGCCCTTAGCACCGGCTTAAGCGGAATTAGATACGCTCGGTCGGGAGCTGTGATGACAGATCAGTAACTCATCAGAAACAAATAACTCATCTGATGTTACTGTATGAGCATCGAGGACGTCTGTGAAGTAAACGCCTCAACATGGGGTAAACCTGGTAAATGTAAGAATGCCAAGAAAAACGCACCTGTATTGTCCGACGTCGTACGACAAAACCCATAATGAAAGTGTAATGATGTAATTTCAGAAGGTTCTTTTCTGCTATTTTATAAACGAGAGCGGTCTACTGAATGTCGGATCTGACGACGATAGGAAGTATTTTGATGCTCCAGTATAGTTGATATATGACGTAGTGGTCTGGATCGAGTCACCCATTGTAGAAGTCTCTATTGTATGTCTATCGTTTTGGCATTCAGGAATAATACCTTCTCCCGCTCACTGTACCCCATAAAAGGGCAATTCGCTTAAAGATTACCGAACTGAATGATTATATTCTTTCCCAGTTTACTCAGAAATACTTTCATCATTCATATTTAGTGCCCTTATAATTTCAGCATTAATTATTTTGATAAAGTTTCCGATGCTCACCGATACGTCCGTCTGAACCTCTTTTGAACTTTCTACCCTCCACTATCAAAGAATGTACTTCGATTTCTCTTTTCAAATCTAAATTCAAAACCCAATTTTATAAGTAGTTATTATATCTCTCACCTACAACTTGAATGGCTCCCCCGAAACATCCTCGAGAGAAAAAAGTTATTTTATTTGTGTATTCACCCTCTGTATACAAATCAAGAATTTCGACATCATATGATAAAGCAAGCCCATGGGGTTTTAATCCCGTCAATGCATATATCATGAATTATCCAAAAGCTTCTACATGTATATATTTCCAGTGAAATAAATTTCAATAGGACAGTCCAGAGATATAATCTTTCGCCATGAAAGGCGCGCAACGACGTTATTGCCCACGTGACGTCGGGTCAAGGTTAGGCACTGGGCAATGCTTTAACTTTGGGTCTAACGAAAAAAAGTATCGTCGTGGCTTTCAAAATACCGAAAATCCAAACATCTTTGAAGATGTTAGTGTGTTGCAGTTAAATAGGCATTTGCAAACAGATGCCATCTCCCGTAATACTTCGTGGAATAAAACAATGCAGCCATGCCAAGGTTAAGAAATGGTTCGTTGGTTAACCTCATCGTAACGTCACATTGACAATGACGTCTTTCCTCGCCTTTGCGATTAATGAGTTCCATCTCGTGAATGTTCTATTAATTTCAATTGGGGAATTCGCGTTCATTATATATTCTTTATAATAATATTTATTACATACGAAAAACTACTTCCAATTACATAGATAGCGACGCTCAATATAACAACAAAGGATAATTTCATTAATAAGGTCACTCAAAACTTAACGTAGCTCAATTTCATCCAAAAATTCCATCCGCACCCACTCTTCTCAAGCCTTCCGAAACACAAATTTATATTGCGTTGTGTAACTTTTGAATGCCCCTGAGCAACACTTATGATAGTACAAAACCACAGAACGTCAGAGAAAGTCGATGCAACTAGATGCATGTATGTTAGAATATATCTACAGGAGCTTTGTCCAGAAATACAGTGTTTCATTTTTATTAAACATCTGTTTGTGTGATGAGAACAGAGACGATCCAACCGCTGGTCTGCCGCTGTCTGGGTCGTTTTCTTTTAATGTTTTGACTTGGGCTTCTCTGACTTAGGCTTTTTTGTCTTGGGCTTCCGTGACTTAGAGCCTGACTTAGAGCCTGACTTAGAGCCCGACTTAGAGCCTGACTTAGGCTTTTTGGACTTTGGAGGTTTTGACTTAGGAGGTTTTGACTTAGGAGGCGGTTTTGGCTTTGTTCCCGTCCCTCCCCCTGGCGCTCCACCAGGTCCTCCGGCCGGTGACACCCACAGGCTCAAATCAATTTCGTCTATGCCGCTGCAATTTACCGGCGAATTCCTGAAAATAGAAACGTACCAAATGCAAACATTTATACCTGTTCGTTACTGCTCGTCTTGTTTAACAAGGAATGGCTTCGTTTTAATGTCGGAGCATTTTTGAAAATGATATTGCATTTTCATTTGTCGTTCTCAATGTTAATCTCTAAGGTATATCCAGGAACAATCTATCTTGAAGAAGTATTATTAGTGATTGCCACTTTACATGTTTACTTCCTGTTATACCGCCCTTTCCACAAGAACATACTGAAATAAGCCAAGACTTTTAGTTGCACGGGGATTTCCCTCAGTGAGAATAAATTATATCATGGTATCAACCTTTTGTAGAATTGTTTCTTGTTCTCGAATCGGAAGAAATACGAGGTTGCATACACCTATAACGTTTGCCGTCGCCATCTCACTCTCGGACATATACGTTGCTCATTTTTTTCTGGCGCAGATTTATTGTCGCTTTTGCCAGATATACAAAATAATGATAGCGTGACATTCCGTCAATGTTTTATAGCCTCGGAGGGGGAGGATTGCGGTCAATAGCAATAATATGCCATGGTAGCGAGACTTTTGACAGCGCCTAAGTAAGTCCTATATCTTCAATATACAATGGTTATGGTATTATATGACGGTGTAACATGAGAAGTAGCTCCTATATCGCCATTATGTGATGGCGATTGGAACATATGATGGCTTAACCAGGCTGGTAATTGATTACATTATACCGATGAACACCTCAAGGACCCATAGTGAATCACGAGCAATAGGTATTTCAGCTATCTCAGTCATGTTTTTTATGTATGCCATAAAAATATTTACCCCGCAACAGACTGGAGTTTAAACGCTTCAGGCTGGATGGTGGTGAAATCCAAGTTGTTACACAGGACTCTTGCATAGGTAACATTTCTTATCTCGGCAAGCTGAGCTGGAAGTTAGAAGTGTACAGTGAACATAGTATATTCTTATCTCATTCTACCAGTATAAATACAACACCAGCTGGTCAAGACAATAATATATAATTCAATATATATCACTGGTGAATATATAGTTTACAGATTTATGTTCCAGATTTTGATACTATGTTAATAATATTAGTGTATATAACATCTTATCTAAACACGTTATGGCCTGAATGGTAGTGGCTAAACCCAATTTCGACGGACAAATCTCCACATGGTGGTATAGCCAACGTTTTCTAATGGCGGCCGTCTTGGATTGTTAGATAGCCGCCGTCTGAAACCTATTTTGATCATACAGGTATATTCTTATCTGAATCAGTCGAGAAGTTTGTTCTAATGGCTTCACCTACATGTACATGAAGAATGCTGGGGCTGCTTCCGCAATTACGGTATCCCTATTGGTTCTTCGGGATTGTCTATACTCATTCTGTACAAACAATCCACTTTTTGGTTTGTAAGACAAAATCCTGGAACATCAGATTGCTTGGAAATTTCACATTCCCTAATTTACCTTCAACCTTGATTATCTTCTCTTCCTCGTCATGTAGCTGAAATATTGTTGAACGCCACGTTATACCTTAATTCTCTCTCTCTGTCTTAACGGTACCGTGACCGTAAAGGAACTAACACACAACCACCGACGGACCGCTATGGTACCATTACAGTGAAGTCACCGGTATGGTTTCCCTCCGGCGGGGAACTTGAGTATGTAGTCATTTAATGCATTATATAATATTTCCAAAAAGACTAGTATGTGAAACATAACCTACCCGCAGTGAAGGCTCCTGGACCCGCTCCGCTCTCGTACCAGAATCGGTCTCCCCGTCTAAGATCTCGGAACTGTCTGCCCATCATGTTGGCGAAGAGCGGTCCCAGCGCTGCCCCTGAAATGGGTGTTTCAGATACCCCACCCGACCACAAGTCTACATCGTTTGGGTGGCTGAAAAACAGTATTTGTTTCACCGTGACTGATTGGACACTCGGGAAGATCAGAGAATGCGAAATTGCTAATACATGCAATATTTAGTGTACGAAGTATATCGTTCCCCTTGACATATTTCTATGATAAAAAGAATTTGTTCTCGTTATTTTAGTAGCCAACGTCTAATTTGTATGAATACAAACATACTGATCGGCCGTTTAAAATAGAGATTACCCACAGATAAATAGCTAGAACTACATGATCGCTTTTGCCCTCTGTCTATCCTCTGTATTATATCAATAAGTTCTAAGAAGAACCGTCGTGTGTATTATGTGTCGCAAGTGAAATGCATACACGTGATAGAAGGTGGATATTTCCCGTTGATTAGGCCCGTCTTTAACAAGATATAAGTTCCCGGGTCGTCGCAACTGCGTAATCAGGAAATGCAACGCGACTAGACCTATGTAGCTGACCCATACCCAGGCGACAAATTCGACATTTGACTTGCGTTCACCAGGATATCTCACCTGAACAATGACAATAAAAGCATCGGCATTCAGCAATCAGTCGTCGTACCTTAGTTGATACGATACAGATTTGATATTTTTGCAACATCATGATGTCCTGCTAGCATCAGTGAAAACTGTTGACCGCTTCTCTTGCAGAAAACTAGCCTATGATTGTCTATTTTTGAATTTGGTGCTGATGTTGTTATATGGAATATGGAATAGGTTTTTGGATTATAGACGCGGCTATTCTTTATTGGACGACGGCTGAGTACTGAATGACCGAATAGACGCTTATAATTCAAGTTTGTTTTCGAGTATGCAATACAATATAATTATATACACACATGCCAAGCCGGCAATACAATATAAATATAAACACATATATAAACTTTCTTGCAATGTTGTATTTTTGCGACCATATTCATACTATATACGTACAATAAATTGTAAAAACTAGCTTTATGCAACGGAACAGCAGGCGACAAAAATTTCCATTTCACTCTTGCATGTACTTACTCATAGATTGAATCCAAAAGCGTCACAACATCTTGGGGTATATCTACGAACCCGGGATTGCTTGGATCAGTGTTGTTAGTAAACTCTTTTGCAGCAACCAAGCTAAAATGTGCCCGCCAAGAGTTGTAAGGGGCTAAACCGTGTTCTCTCCCTCTCTGGATGTTGAAAGCGGGGAGGTCAAAACCATTTCCATGTTCTGTCTGGTAAAGATTGTTCACCAGGTTGTTAGTGACGATATGGTCGAATTTCTCGCTGGCATCCACCATGGTTCCTCTCATAAAGCTCTGCTCGTTTAGGAGATAGATGTTGGACGTGAAGAACAAGTCTTGTAGCACCAAGGCTGGGCTGGATGTGGGGGCGAACTGGTCGTCTACCTGATTGAATTCTGTCCTCATCATGGTGTGCCCAAACCGAAAAGTCGCTCCGGCGAATGCATTAGACAAGGATGGGTCAACAGACGCGTCGTACTCACTGAAAAACCCAGTGGACTGCAAATCTAGACCATATGTGGTCATAATGGCTGGACCTACTGCGGCTGGTAACCATTCATTGTATGTTATATGTTGAACCATAGCGATTATTATCCGCTTTGTTTCCTGGAACAGCGTTTCATCGTCCCAGCTCGGATTGATCACCGCTAGTCCCCGCGCGATTCGATTGTGTTCTCTTGGCCAGACGGTCTCGATTCCGATTAAACCGGTGAACTCTGTCACCCTGTCATCGCCTGCAAAAGATATCTCATTGACTGATGAACGAATATTTACATCTAGTTCATCGCGGACTCAGGACTTCAGGACTTGTTACACAAAAACTTATGCCAGATATAATAAACATAGAAATTACTAATCACCCGAGATTGAGACTCGTCGTGTTGGCAATTCATTAAAATCAGAAAAAAATAAATAACGCCAGATATAATAAACATAGAAATTACTAATCACCCGAGATTGTGACTCGTCGTGTTGGCAATTTATTAAAATCAGCAAAAAAACAAAACAAAAAAAAACAGGATATCTACGTCATACTATAAATTAATGGAAATTAATTATTACAATTCATTAGATTTCAGTCATACCTGCTTGCATGTAACCTAGTCCTTTCTTAGCAACAATTGGTGTAGGATGGGAGAGATATGGAAGGTGGTTCGGTTTAGACTGGCACAATTCCCCTGTTGTTAAATTAAAATAATAATCAATATATATAATAATTTGAACTGTGCTATTGCATAGTAGTTTATCCAAGATGTGTCCGAATGTGTCGATACATATATCGCAAATATATCTGTGCGTCTCATCGGAGATAGTAACAACTACATGTGCCACTGTCACCAGTATACGTCAAGGCATATCATGACCAATCGCCATCGAAAGAGCAACCGAAACACTCAGAGCTGCGAAAGAACACTTTCCTATGCAATGCAAATCATGCAGAATTCAAAAAAGACCCAGTACAATCGAAAGATTCAGCTTTCATTGGGCAGTCGTCGTCAGCGGCGAATTTTGCGTTCATCGGCAAATCAAATTTATAAGGCAATATAAGCGCCACACTCCAAGCAGGCTTGAAATAATAAGCCAAGCCGCATCGCAAACCATTTTCAAGCCGAGCATGGGTTAAATGCATCAATGAACAGCGACTTCGACTATATCGGGCACAACACAGCCTTTATTTTGCAGCGAGAGATTATAAACGATTCAGAACTGATTTATCTTTTGCTTTATCATAATTAGATGAACCACGAGATATCTCCTTATGTGATCTACGAAGGACCTACAACAGGCGTCTATCCGGAGTTACCAATGTATCAAAGCTACCTGGGAAGTAGATAAAATCACTTTCCCATTCAGGTCGGTATATGCCGGGTTAAGGGTACTGAGCCCTC
This sequence comes from Hanleya hanleyi, assembly GCA_036873755.1. Classification (NCBI taxonomy): domain Eukaryota; kingdom Metazoa; phylum Mollusca; class Polyplacophora; order Lepidopleurida; family Hanleyidae; genus Hanleya; species Hanleya hanleyi. The sequence goes on along the minus strand of JAVTVY010040719.1, from coordinate 5,965 downwards.
CTGCAGACACTTTTACACACTCTCTAGAATTTGTCTTTATACAGATAAAATTATGCCACATAGCTGTGTTTATGTATATATTTATTGAAAGCGCATTTGTTAATGGTTCCAAATAGATAAATGTGTTCACCGTAAATCTTTAGTTTGTGAAGATATTTGAATTTGAAAAAAAAAATTAAAAATAGGATTTGAAAAAGGAACCTGCTTTTTTAATGGCTATTTTCAAAAATCGTATCTTACATGATCATTACCTGTAGAAGACAACTCCAGAGCTGAATATTGCCGAACGCGACATTAACCTTAATTATCCGTGTCTCAGTTTTGTTGATTTTGGTCTAGTTATAATTCTATTGACATTAAATTCAACTTCATAGTTCAAAATTTTGAGTGTGCTCAATTCTGTAAAGAAATATTCCATTAAATGTCAACAGAAATTGAACTAAACCAAAATTGATAAAACTGAGACACGCATTTCCTGTTTTAAATTATTCCTGTTTTAAATTATTTTTTGTTAAATCCGAATATCTTAGAGACCTACAGGATTACAGTGAACACATTTATGTATTTGGAATTCTCAAGAGATGCGCTTTCAACAAATATATACATTACCATATCTATGAGGCATATTTCAGCTTGACAGAGACAAATTCTAGAGGGTGTGCAGGAGAACTCAGTATCCTTAATTCGTTGAAACGATAGAATAGAAAGCTAACCGAGCGAGATCCATCCAATACTTGTATCAACGCATGAATGAATGAGAATATAAATGAAAAACGAATCTATTTCAACTGTTTAAATGGCAGAGTAGAGCCATCGCTTCGGAAATATCCCAAATCGCTCCAGCAGCATATTTCGAATGTTTCATGAGCTTAACATATCCCCATAAAACAATTATTAACTTCCCACCACATGCAGCTGAGGATAAATTAAACACGAGGCTGGATTGTAGAGAGATTAAGAGTTTCTCGAAGTATTGTGACGATTTATTAAAATAGTCTGTATTGCTCATCTCATTTGGGGTACCGGTATGTAACAAAATGTACGATATTGGACCTACCTCCAGATCTTTTTCTCAAGAAATCTGCCTTTTCCTTGGTAGCTCCATAAATTGAACCCCCGTCTATAAACGAGCTAGCGGTGTTCAGTTGCTGACGAATGCCTGCATAATGAATGGAGATATTCAAGTACTGTAAATCAGGTTTAGCAGCAGAGAACACATTATGTACCGACGGGTCCATCGTCATCGTTGAGAGGAATAGCCTATGTTGTCACATTTGTGACATGTGCAAAAGACAGTTTCCGTTCTGTACATCTGGGTCGAATTTTCACCCTGTGACCATAAACAGCTTTCGTTTTGAAAGTAGACCGCACTACGAAGTGTAGTTCTCTAACTAGGAGAAAAATGACTCTTTGCGGTTATGCAACTAAGGTGGTCATATTTGCCTCACAGTCAGTGTGATATACAGTACAAGTGCAGTGTCACAATGCGGAAACCTTGATTGACTCTCCGTTTTACAACACCACAGAATATTCTTACGAGGCAGGCTCTCATTTGCAAATTGTCCGGTAATGAGTGAGTGAGTCAGTCAGTCGGTCAATCAGTCCATCCGAAACCTTTCGTCGGCAAAATGAGGGGAACCGTTGACATTAATTAGAACCTTGATTTTTGGCATGAATGTGCAATAAGGGACTGTTGCCAGCACGTTCTCAGCTGATCTGCTTTTGATGAAAATTTGACCTACTTAGGTGACCTACAACATTATGGTTGGACCCAAGTCATCCTCCTCGCCCTACTTTGTAGGTCCTGTGACGTTAGTCACACAACTCATGTTATAAATGTTAAATGTACTGCAGTGGAGTATTTTGACATTGCCGGTATATCTCACTTTCGTCACTGCCGTCCGTACAATTGATTGTGATTGTAGTTGTGTGACTTGTGAACAGGGTGGAAAATGATGAAGCGCTTGCTCAGCGTCGGGCCTCATATGGATTTGTTCTGAATACGAAATTGCACTCTATAAATAATCTATCGTTTGTGCGGTTTTTTTCAACTGGCGGTCACATAGTTCATCGTTTTCCAACAGATGACTTGATAGGGCTGTTACGTCATCGCTCTGAAATTTTTGTATCTAATACCGCTCAAGCCGATGCTAGGGGCCGCGTGGACATGTCCATATGAACAGCAACAGCAAAAGCGTGACTGGGATACAAATTATCACAGGTATCACGTTTAGTTCTTTTGATGCTTCTTGAAATACGCAGTGAACATATTTGTATGTGGGGTCATCTGACTTGATGTCAGAACTGCGGCATCGTTTTCCACATCTCTTTTTTGCGTTTAATTTAGATGTTATGTCTTCATCGAAAAATTAGCAAGGGTATTATGGTGCAAAGGTGTGATCGCTGAGTGATCAGCTAACACCGAGCAGAATCAGTTTGAAGATAATAGCTGCCTACTGAAGCTGAAGCTTCATTTCTGTAACCAAAATAGGTCACATACAGTTATTTCTCTACATCATACTAACAAAATTTTAAATTTGATTCCAGCTGCATCCTACACAAATGTCCAATCCGGATACTTGATGATCAAAGTGATCGTTTCTGAGTAGGACAATAGACCTCGTACTCGTTATTTACGAAAAGTTCGTAAGGAGCCATATCTAGCAAAGAATGAAAGGCGAACATTTTTATTTCACTAGCTGATTCGTTGTCGCCCGAGCAATCTATGAGTACTGCACTAGTTTTCGAATTCCTTATGCATGGATTGGGTCCAACGTATTTTCGTGGTATCAAAGATCTGTCTTGAGACAAGGCGCAGCCAACACAGGATTGACACAGGCCACTGTGTTCACAACCGAACACTAATTTGCGCGAAACTAAAATTAACTTACCGTCAACGCAATTAAGATCTGTCACTTCAGTCGATCTAGGAAAATTAAGACGATCTCTTCCGAAATCTCTGAAGAAATCACCAAGAGGAACATCGATGTTGAAGCAAGTGAAGCCCGGCCTGAAATCAAGACAATTTGAACAGTTCAGAAGGGATGTGAAATAAAAATTCATCTCTAAGACATCAAGAGTATTCATAGAACGATTCTGATCAATCTCTACTAATGTCGAATGACAATAATCCGACTGTCACCATCATTAGTTAATCACACAGAGAAATGCTATATTTGTAGCTCATTTGTAGTGGTCTGTCATTCAGACCTGTGTATATTACTAGTATCCAACTATCAAATCCGGAAATCATGATAAAAAATGTGAAAAATAGCATTTTCAACTCACGTGGGAATGGACTGGTCAACACAGTCGATAACTGCCAGGTTATGCCCTGTTGACAGAAGAATTAGATTCAATTCGAAAGTCTCCAGAAACAATAATTGAAGGACAAAACACAGAACATTCTTTTCCGTTACTTTCCACTGAAACAACATCCATCCTGAAGTTAATTTCGATTTGTCAATGTTCATATGATAACTTTTTGGATTGTCATCTAACAGTGTCGTGTCAATATTATGTTAAAGTTATATGCATACGGCAATCTGTTTTGGACTACAACTAATACCAGAACATACTCGCCACGAACTTTGTCTGTTTATACTCTATTCCTACTGAATCGCTCTCATACTGACTGCTGATTTTCCAATCCCACATCGAATTCCAAATCCAAAATGCTGACTGGGTCAAAATTCATAGAGATTTTTCAATCTTTGCGGATAAATTTAAAAAGGGGTGGGATTCATTGCCCACTTCAAATGTTGCAATGTTTACTGCAGGGGAAGAAGTGCACATAAGCGAAAGCTTGGTTTCATAATCTGAACTTGTTTTCCACCTTTCGGTTGTTGTTTTACATTTGACTGTGAATAAACAATTTGATCGTCGGGTGCTGTGGTTGTAGTGCATTATTGTGAATATTTTACGAGTGAACTTGGTATTATGACGGCTTTCGATTATTGCACACACAATGTTCACGGAATTCAGCAAATTGTTGCTGATTTGTCGAGACGATACCTTCTGGTGATTTTATATTCCAGAATTATCTCATGTAGCGCTGTTATTTTCCTGATCCTCTCTATCATTCCATTACCAATTCAAGTGCCTAAAGTAGGTCACCCTTTTTCGCAAAAAATACAAAACTATAAAACTGGAATAACTAACGTCCGTGTACATATATCAACGCTCCATGCAGATTAAATATTTTCATAGTTTTCAAGAAGAAATGGCCATAATATTAATGTCTCCCATTCGTGGTTCCCTTAAAAGTGGCGTTTATCATCTGGAACGCAGTTGCCCTAAAATTGCGTGGAACACGAAAAGCACACTAACAGGTTTCTCTCACAAATTTCCGATTAGAAATATAATCTATTTCTTAAAGGAAGCTTAACAAATCTCATATAAACGACCATAATATCAAACCGAACCGAATTGGGTTCAGGTCAAGTATTTAGCTCCGTCCTTTCCCGCGTTCGATAAAACGAGATGAAATATCGGACAATATCTTTCCCCACCCGAATGCTACTCAATGTTAAACCGCTCAAATGCTTCATAAAAAAGTAGAAGAATCACATGTTCGCATCCATTCACCATCTCTGCCCCCCCCCCCCCCTCCACCACACGCAGCCGTCATGAACACAGATTCACTCTATCTGGACTTGTCTTCCTCATTTTACAAGAGGTAAAAATACCATTGCCAAGAAGAAGCGTCTCTGAGAACGCTACCTCCAACGGATTGTTGCTGCCCTCGGAATTACTTATTTACATAATGGTATAATTTTGAAGCTCCAACTGATCACATCCCGTTTGAAAGAAGTACTGCTATTCTTTCTATCTGCTCTGTAGCTTCCAATATCCCTGGTTTAGACTACGAAAACCGTCGTGCCGTAAAATGAGGGTTTCAGTTTCTGCACCTGGAGGCAGAAGGGTTCATTCATGAGACCTTTCATCCAGTTGTGGAGTTTGTCCCATATCTTTTGAACATTATATGAAGCCTACGGGAGATTCAATATCAGAGTCGGTTTAACCACATATGTAGTACATGTATTTGCTATTTAGTATTTGGAACTTGATATATTGTTTTTCCTTCTCCTCCCATTGTTTACCTTTCCCAGGTGCTCGGTCAGTAACATCGTGGGCCAGAAACTGTCCCCATATGGTGAAGTGAAACGTCAGATCTGACTCTGGATTGGTCGTTCCTTCAGCTTCGTGAAGATTTGTACTTATTAGACGAGCGTTGGGCAACATCGACGTACCATATGCGGTAGTTCTGCGAGGAGCGTCATCTCTATCGTTCTCTGAAAGAGATTTTGATATCTAAGTCTCATATGATACCTATCGGAGTTGGTTAGAAGGTGGAACGCAGAATATATAGCTTCTATACTGTTTTCCAAAATTTGTTTGTGGACCATCAAGTTTTAATTCTCAGATTTACACAGCACACGGTTCCACTTCGGTTTTACTTTTATCAGTTGTGGAACGAGCTACCCATCCCAGCTAGAGACTAAATTGTGGTACTTACCAGTTTCGTATATCGCGGGCATCTCTCTTAGAAATGGGGTAAACGCGGCCCCGAGTAGAGGCTTCCCCAAGTTGTTACAGGACCCATCGATGGAACGATATGGACTGCTCCCGCAACTTGGTGGAACATATGGGCACTGGATTCCCGCTTGCTTTACTTTGTGGTGACTCAACACATCTTCCAAGGTCACGCCAGCATTTCGTTCCCTGTCATCAAGATAAAATGGAGATAGAGGTTTGAAAAAGTAAGAACTGCCAACAATTACATTACAACACATATAAGGGAAGTGAGAAGAGGTGCCGACATACTGACAGAGCCACATGACTATACAGTATAGTCTTCTGGTTAACCTATTCTAAAGCGCATACCAAGAATCTAACGATTAGTGATGTGTGTTGTATCTCAGGTACGCTTTTATTGTACCTGTTCATTTGGCAACTTGGATGA